>SNQJ01S0021040.1:48116-66414 GCA_010110895.2 Picea sitchensis | reverse complement strand
TTTCTCCTTGTTTACCATGTCATAAAACATATATTTAAGGTTGATTTATGTTTGGAAGGAAAGGGGGGTCGGGCCGGGGCTTAGCCCCGACCCGTGGATGCATTATATTACATATGACCCAACATATATGTATTGGCCCGAATATTTTGGCACGCGTGCATTCATTGTATTACATTGTAATTGCAATACATTGCATTGCAATGTATTATATATATATATATATTATGTGTATGCGTGGGGTTTGAAACCACGACCCGTGTGTTAAATGTTGGCGCGGGGTCCCAACGGAAATTGCACAGTTTTCAAACAGTTTAACCACCATTTTTCCCAGCGCGAGGTCACATGGACATATGCCCAGGTGCCAAGGCGGTTAGGGGCTGGAGGCGCCTTAACCGTCCTACGGTTTGCACCGTTGGCGCGGTTGCGCCCGGTGCTGGGTTTTTATGCTTAAAAGAGCGTGTGAGCCAAGTTTGTTGAAGGGGAGTGCGATTTGTAGAACCAGAGACAGCAAGCTTGAAGAGGGAGACTTCCAGGAGGCCTAACTTCTTCATTTTCGACCGATTGAGGTGCCGAAAGAGCCCAGACAGGGCTTTTGGGACGCTGGGAAGCCATTGGAGCAGTCGGTTTGTCAGTTTGAGCATTGTAAGACATGTTTTTGAGCATTTTTTGAGCAATTAATAATAATGATCCATTGGAAGCTAGACCAGGAGATGTAGCCCATAAGAGGGGTGAACTCCTTTATCAATTGTTGTGCACATGTGTTTATGTTCAATGTTTATGTTGTTGTCTATGTGTTTTTTGCATGAGTAATACTTAATTTATGTGCTGCAAATTGATCCTGTTGCTTTAAACACATAACATTTCACTTGCAATAATTATTCAAGTTTTTCAAGTCTTCTTCATTTTTAGATCACTGTGACAGGTGGGTGCTTGTTGAGCTGAAAATTTATAACTTGTAAGTTGGTGCTTGCATAAGAACATAAAGAATATGTTATGTGGTTTTTTCCCACAATGGGTTTACACATAAGAATATTTGTGTATTGTGTTCACTGTGTTTTTTTTATTTTTACTTGTATCTGTCGTTAAGTGTGGGATTCTAAAGAAATTAGATGGCTATTTTTATTTATGCTTGTATTTATCATTAATTGTGCATTTCTAAATAAATTAACTGGTTGAAAGGAAAGAAAAATATAGAAGGTTAATGCAATATTGTTCACCTCCCCGTCTCAGATCAATAAGGATAGGTGCACTTGGAATATAGGTTCAGGACAGGAAGTTTCATAAAACATGATCCCAAAGGACTAGTTCTGAAACATGCATAGCAAGTGATATTAACTTGGCCATATGCTCACGAAAAATGGGAAGAAGAATTGTTTATTGAGAATTCCCAAGACTAGAAGGAGGTGCAAAAGAGAAGGTCTAACCCAATTATTACCATGTTTTCCTCTATGTCTGTAAAGGAGCATATTAAAATGGTGAATCTTGGAGTCTCCTCTAGCAAAGGTACTAGTAAATGAAAATAGGTAGGTGGGGAGGATCCCATAATAGAGAAGGAACAACAATCCCTGTAGGAAGAACAAGAGAGAAAAATACTGAAAGAGAAGGTTGAATAAAGAAGAGTGCACGAGGAACAAAGAAAGAAAGAAGAGGAAGATCCAGCACAAGAAGCACTTATTGAAAAAAGAAAGAAATAAAAAAAGAAACAAAGGGATCTTAATTTCATTGAGAAGAGGAAGAGAGATAATGAAGAGCAGGCATGACAACACGAGTAGGAACTGAAGCTAAAGTAAGAAAATGAATGGGCTGATGAGATGAAAAATATTCAGGAAGAGACAAAGAGACAACATAAGAAAGAAGAATTAGAGTGATTGGAGGATGAAAGGGTAGAACATGAGAATAAGGATGGTAAGGAGTAAGGAAAACCAACCACTATGATGAATCCTCATGAAATCATTGATCTGATAGGTGAAGAAGATAAATGGGGAGAATCTATTGTTCCCATTGTCAATGAAAACCACGGTACAAAGGAAACTCCAAAAATCCCATCAAAAGAGCATAAAGAATAAATAGAGAAAGAGGAGAGTGAAGAGAAAGATGATGTTCACTCATGCAAGAATGATTCCTCTCACCAAGGAAAAGGTTATACTTCTTCAAATAACAGTGAGTCGGATCAATGGGCACCTAATGGGAAGGACAAGGAGGTTTCCTCACTAGGAGAAAAAGGAAAGTGTATAGATGGACAAGAGGGTGAAAGAAACCAAGATGGTGAGTAGTAAGACAATCATATCAATGGCATTGTGATAAATGGTGAGTTTCAAAACAATCATGATCATGATAATGATACAAGTGGAGCTAATACAGAGCAGGATAAAGAAGAAAAACAAGACATCAACACCATCTCTGAGCAAGTTCCAAAGGATGATGGAAATAATGAGAAGAAAGATGATGGTTTACCAAATGATTTATCATCTCTGGGACAACATAAAATTAAGGAAACCAAAATTAAGACCCAGGAAGATGCTACAAATGAGGAGAAATCTAGTTAACCATAAAAGAATACAGAAAAAGATTCTTTGGCCAAATATATGACTCATGACCCTATATCAGAACACTTCTACACTCCTGGAATTCTAAGTAACATATTATCCTAGGGTGGTCAACCTATTCCTCAACCATTTGAGGAAGTGGTTGACTTAGATTATTTTTCTTATGACAAAAAATAGAAATATATAGTCAAAAGAACTCACAGAAAAATGAAAGTATCTCTGGAAAGTAGTGTGTTGAGCACCACAAAGGAGGTCATCATGGACACCAAGAAGGATAATATGAGCGAAATTTATTCATAAGGATTAGCTATCTTATATGATTCTTATGATAAAGCAGTAATGGAAGAAAGATAACTAGAGCAATCCACAGTTGAAAAAACCTCTCTCAAGCACCAAGTTCAGTATCATCAAGAAGTTGGGGGGGTAAAAAAGTTTAAAAGGGACCTTCTTGAAGTACATGATAAATGCCTAAAGGTACAAGAATACTTGGTAATGAAGGAAGTATCTCCGTAGGAGGAGTTTTTTAATTTTGGGCTCACCTATAAGGTTGTACTTCGGTGGACAAAGAAAGGATCCAATGCCCTAGAGAAAGTTGAGTTTATTCGATAAATACAAAAGGAAAAAGGAACAGAGGAACACCACATAGATCTATTATCAAATGAGTGGTTGGATCAAATGCACTCAACAACTAATCAACGGGATAAAATAATGGATGAGCCCAAAGACAAAGTGGAGGAAGAATGGGAATGTTGCAATTGGGTTTGGGAGAAATTGAACCAGTCAATGGAAGACCTTTGATTGCCAACTTTCAGCTCCCCTATTGAATTTTGGCTGATTGATTAGGTAGAATCCAACCTGTAGTGATCAGTCGATGAGTATAAATATTATATCAACCGAATTGTTGTAGTAGAGAAAGGGCACGTGTAATAATATGTGGTCATTCAGGTCAAAGTCATGGTTCAAATGGATAATTTATCTAACAAAATGTAGAATTACACCCTCCAACTCTGCAACAAAAAACACGAGCTAAGAATGCTAATGGACCAACACAAGTTCCCTTTTGGTAACAATTATACTAGACTATTCAGAGAGTGGGTCAATTACATGGAGGGGCATGCCAGCCCGAAGATACCCAGATCACCTGAGTCATCGTAACTCAACCTAATGTTTATTTGTCTTAAGCCACTGAAGTGGCGATTTCTTTTGAGGTTTAATTTTGTATAAATAAGTGGGTTCACTCAAGAGAATGGACCTTTTTGTAGGAAATCAATTTTTATGTTTATTGTATTCAAGAATTATTTATGCAGTTAATAGTGAAGCTTCGCTAGAGCCTAGTATTGATTTTGAAAACAATTGTGGGATCTATGTTTGCATTGTGGATTGTTATACAGTGGATCGTTCTTGTATCAATGTCTAGTAAGATATTATATGACCAATTTATCTTGTAAATGAATTATATTTACATCGATTTCTCATCTTTTTATCTAAATCTGCATGTTAATACACTTTAAGGTTTTAGCTCTATTGATCAACAAATATAGAACTAATTATTTATAACTAACATGTCTTTAACCAGCTTACCTTCATGTATGTGTGATAATTGTTATATAGTATTTATAGAGAATTATTTCCAAGGAAAATATACATGTCAGTTGATTTATTATTGATTACCTCAGTTCTTTAATAAGCTAGCTTTAAGAAGAGTTGTTTTACTCTGCATGTTCTCTTTGGATTGATAGGTTTGCATGACTAATTTTGTGAGCCACCCATTTATAATTATCCTCAAAAAATTATGATAAAAACCTTTCCCAAAAAATTAAAAAGACTAAGTGAATAAAACCAACAAAATCTTAAATCCCATCGAACGACTTTCAGACCATTAATTTGTAGAATCACACCATTCTAAAGGGAGAAGCGTCTAATTGGTCCTTGTCTTTGGGTGTGATTCCTTATGTTTAGTTAAAGGGAATCTAGGCCCCTCAACACTAGGTACAAATGATTTTTGAAAGTGTGGATCCCGCCCTATTTATAATTTTTTCCAAAATTTCTTTTTCTAAATTTGGCCTCATATAAGCCCCATTTGATACATAGTTTGTGCCATGGGATTCCTTGTCTCAAGCTCTTACACATCATGAGATTTGTCTCTTATGATTAGGTACTTCATTACAATGCCAATGTTTCTCTTGAATTTTAATTGCATTAATCTTAGGCCTTGTTTATTTATCTTTCATGCCACTTGAACCATTGGTTTTATTTTCAAATGAACTTTTATGCTATGATATTATTTTCGTGTGTTCAAGTACTCTCCAAGAGTTCCCATTATGTTCCACCACTATTTTATCAATCCCATTGCTACCAATACATGTATGCTTCTTCAAACTTTCATATGGGTAATATACCCCCTCTAAGTTCATTGCATCATGCTTGTTTGTTCTCCTTGAATTATACATGTAGAACCCCCCCCCCATTTGGGAAAGTGACCTAGCCCATCCAAATTTTCATTTTCCCTTTATATGTAATATAAATTTCCCTTCATGGGTTTCTATATATCAGTACCATCATCGATTTGATCACCCATGCCATTGTATTCCCTTTAGCATTGGGAGTCTATATAGTCTATGTTCCATAGTTGAATGTCTTGCTTCTCCTCCTCTAGATCATTGATTTATTTCCTCATACTCTAGCATGGTTTTCATGGAATTGTCAACTACACTTCACTTTATGTAATCAGTGCCTCATCTCATCAATACAGTGAATATCACTCGTGATGTTTTTCCACCATTCATATACCCTAAAGGATGTTACCTTCCATGCCCATCCCCTAGTTGCTTCCACTTTTGATCTTTCTCTTAGAATTGATCCATATAGTCATCTTGGGGCATTTATATCCTTGTTTGTACCACTATCCAAAAAATTTTGTCTTTGGGAAACCATAAAAGTGCTCATTAACACACTTGGAAATGTATATGATATCTTTTGGTAGCATCCTGAGTTTCGTTTATTTAGAACACTCTATAATGAGTCACCCCCATAATCCTTTTTTTGTATTATCCATGTTATATTGTCTTAGTTTTTTATCTTGTCAAGTCTTCACCATTATATTTTCATGTCCCTAGTTATCATATCCTTATATCATCCAAGATTGTTTTCATTGGTCACCCTAGTTTTAGCCTACTATTCTTGGACTTATTCCCATGCCATCGGGTCAACCTTACCATTACTATTTGTCTTTCATTCCCATGATTGTCTCAATCCTGATCGATATTATTCATTATCCTCATTTAAACCCTTGTAATGGAATACAAAGGTGCCCCCATACTTTGTTTTTAGTGTATATTCCCTTATCGACTTTAGCACTCATATTATATGGGTTAGTTCTAGAGGCAGTATGTAGCTTGGCCCCATTTACATTATTTATGGGTTACCTCAAACTAGGCAAGGGGAATCCCCATTGTCCCTTGACTTAGTTGGTTCTTACGTGCTCTACCTCATCTCATTATCACATTGTAAATAATTTCACCATTTATTTGGTTCCAATATCTTAGTTTGGTCAAATACCCCACATATCCTTGACTATTTTCATCTATTTTTTTATTCCTTATGGGAACTTCCTTTTCATTACTTCCTAGTATGTCCAATATACATTAGGGACATTGATATAGATTTATTTTCAATTCTCTTGATCTATTTATCTTCATTCAATTTGTTGCAAGCCACCTATGATGAGATTTCTTCCAGATAGTTATTTCTAGTTCTTGAGCCCCTTCAATGTTTAGCAGGGCTTCAACTATTGTGATTTGACACCTCTCTAGGTGCTATTGTTCCCCTGTATATACTCAAATTAGATTGGATATTGGGTACATGGTTGTACTTGGATTGGGTTCCTTTTGAACTTTACTTTATGATATATTGTATTGTGGTCATTTTTTGTACTCATATTTGGCCCCATGATTCCATGATCGCATATTATAGTGAGAAAGTTACACAAGCATGGGTATGCTCACCTCATTGATATTGAGATTATGTACACACCTTACCCCATTGGTTATTTGTTTGTAGGTGGATCTCTAGAGTCTACTTTGGGGGTTTTCATTTCTCTTTGATTGCTCTCACTCCTTGCTTTAGTTGTATTTTCCCATGGTATCATAAAAACAATTTTTTTATTTGTTTCAACCATACAATGTGCTCCTAACCTCACACATCAGGGGGAAACTATTATCAGTATAATTTTTCTCACCTACTTTGTCAGAAGTATTTTCAACATTACACATCACTTTGGAAACCATTATCCCTCATTTCCATCATTTACATTGTTAAGAACCTGAATAATTGTTAAGCACCTATACTAGATCTGCAAATATACTTCAATAATACCAAGAATAAATCATAAACCATTCACCATAACATGAACACGAGAATATAGAGAAAACCCTTGAGGTAGGGTAACACCATATATTATTCCATAAGGAAGGAATGCACTCCTCAAGCAACACTTTCTTGTTACAATGACAATATTCTTCACTATGTTTCATTACATTGCTTACACTTCTTTATATAGCTCTCTCTATCTCATAGGAACCTTCTAGAGGGCCTTCTCACATTTATTACATCCAACTACCATAGTGGACCTTTATTAATATAATGGACCTAGTCCACCTTACATTGAATGACCACATTCTCATATATTAAATGACTTCCACTAATGATACATAACCACATTCTCGTTGGGTACCTCCCTAGGTACCCCATATTACCTCCCTAGGTATACTACATTCCATCCCCCTTCACATGTTTTGTCCTCAAAACATGAGAAGAAACCATACAATATGATCAGATAAGAAATGTAGCCAACTGGTACCAAGTACAGCCATCAATCCATCCTAATGGAAGATGAACATGATGTCCAAATATTGCCTTGCTACCTTGATCTTGCTCTGCATCATGTCGATGTTTCCATGGGATTGGTTATCTAGACTGATGTCTTCCTGTAGTGTTGGTAGGCCTCCATGTACCTCTGGATTGGTTTCCTTTTTGGTTCCCTATTGGTGCATATGTGTGTTGATGCTCATGCCCTTACCTTGATGATTGTTGTTTCTCTGGGTGACGATATAAAACAACTGTAGGAATCTGTTTTGTTTTCTTCAAATATGCAACACATTGTTCCTTTGATTCAATGACCTTCTTAGCTTCTTTATTATGTCCTTCTTGTGGTTTTGCTTCATCTCCTTCTATAGACTCTTCCTCTGATTCAACTTTGGACTCGACAATAATTGTTTTGCTGGTCTCCGCGGGCGCATATTTCTTATTAAGAGACACATCCTGCAATGTGATTTTATTTTTCTTGTACCACAACTTTAAAAACTTCTTTTGCACATTAATATTAATGGTACCCACTGATTCTATCCAAGTATACCCCAAAACAATATCCACTTCATCCATATCCATAGCATAAAAATCAGAATGTAATACATATTTATCCATGTTAATCTTCAAATCTTTAACCATTTGAACATTTTCACCCTCAACCTGTTTGTTTTGAATATTCTTTACTAGAACTTGCAATTTATTAACCAACTGAACATTGATAAAATTATGCATGCAACTAGGGTTAATAGAATCAACGACATTTTCTTTATGAATACAACCATGAACCTGTAATATAGATTTATCATATGAAAATAAACCCTTGGTTCTCTCTGTATCCTTATTTTTTCCATGAGACCACTTCTCTAACAATATATTTTCAAATTCTCCATTGTAGAGTGTCATCATCTCCTTATAATTAAGCGATTTCCACCAAATGGCAGCATCACCTTGCAATTTGAGATCTACCCAATGGGGCCAATTCTCTTCCCATGATGACTTTATTTATTTAATGAATCCTTCAATACTAGTGCCATCACATTTCCCTGTAAAATACATCTTTCTATGAAAAACCCCAAAAATAGAACAAGGGTTTTAAAAATAAATTATTGTAGAAAATTGCGGCTTTTTTCGGAAAAAACCCTGAAAAAACTGTTGAATTTAAAATGTTCATAACTTTACTTCCCGGACCCCGTTTTGGCTGATTTTTTTTTGAATTTGGGTATTTTTCCGAGAGGAATTCAAATACCCAATTTGTTTTTCCAAATTCTACTAAAAAAATTTCATATCTGAACCTGAAGTGTGCCGCCCTCTTTTTTCCTAGAAAAAATCTGCAAAAAGAGCCAAAACATTCTCCCCTTCTTTGGCCAAGGAAAGTGATATGATACCAATTGTTAAGCACCTATACTAGATCTGAAAACATACTTCAATAATACCAAGAATAAACCATAAAACATTCACCATAACATGAACTTGAGAATATAGAGAAAACCCTTGAGGTAGGGTAACACCATACAATGTATCCTCTTATGGAAGGGATCCTCTCCTGTTCACTTGCCTCTTTGAGGGGGCTTCCTCCTAATGAGCTACCACTCCAATAAAATAATTCTCTTCATATCCTCTTACATTTCTTGAACACATTTATATAGTTCTACCATCACCTAAGAACATTCTAGAGGAGGAATCTTCTAGAAGTAAAACCTTTTAAGAAGTCATCTTACATTTATTATATCTAACTACTCATTTATTATATATAACTACCATAGTGGGCCTTATTTAATAATATAGTGGACATATTCCACCTTGCATTGAATGGCCTCCACTATTATCATTATGGGCCCTCTAGGCCCCCCCACTACCTCTCTAGCTACCTAACATACATCCTCATATGACCTCAATTTTTTTATCTATAAACTACCATGGATATTCCATTGAAATAGTTTGTCACAAAAAAGCTTATAATATTTTTAAATCTTTTATCATGTAGTTTATTACATGAGATATCATATTTAATATTACTAGCATGGTGCTCAAAATTATGGAAATAATGGATACAAGCAAATGAACACACCATCCACACAAATGAATACAAGATGTCACCTAGGAAACCTAATATGGGAGAAAACCAAGCTAGAATGTGAGACCTATGATCTACTCTCTTTTTCTCAGTTATGAAATGCAAGTACAAACAAAGGGGCACTCACTATGTATTTTCCATGGATACTATGGCCTTAATGGCTGCTACAAATATTCTACCTCCTATTTCATGCTTCAATATCCCACTCCTAGATGCTCTGCTCAACTATGGAACAATAAAAATACCAAAATAATGGAACCCCTTCCTTTTCTAGTGGTCCACTATTTAACATAACTTGATATCCGTCTAGGGTATGTTAGATTTTTGGACCCTCTATAATATTCTTGAGAGTTTGCATGCCACTAGTGAAACATGTGTGAGTAATGGTAGGTGATGTGACATCCACTCAGTACCATGGTGGTCAACTTGTGGGAGGCATAACTGCCACATAAGAACTCTGATTGAGGTGATTTTCACATTGTTAGAAATTTTCGATGTGCATCATAGAATTAATGGGTTATGAGCTAATCTCACAAAATTTTGACCCCAAAAGGTGGCATTTTATAACTCAAATCGACTTTGGACCCCAAATCACCAAATTGGGACCTACCCCTAAAATTGACCCTACACGTTAATTCCTCCGATTTGTCCACCTAGAAAGTACCAAGATAGATGAAAAATTATATCATGATCCATTCATAATCATTTTTTCCACATGATTCAATTCAAACATCCAAGTTTGACAAAAAAATCTAGTGTGCATAATTTGCACAATTTTATGCATGTAGAGTGCAAACTTATCCATTAAAAATCCACTCGTTGGCCCTAAAAAAAAATATTTATTATTCTTAACTCATTAATGTTTCACTCCTGCCAAAACTGACATAGTGGAATAAACTAGACCTTACCAATATGTTATTTCAAAAATTAGTCTTTGATCTAGTCTTCATTAGTTATTCTTATCCCACTCCAATGGGATCATTCACAGTCTAGAAAAGGGCCACCTATTCTACCCTAAATAAGGTCATTATGGTCCCTCATTCACACATTGAAAGGTTATGTCTCCAAAATTCCTCTAGAGAGAACAAATCACCCTAACCCTAGTTCCTTCTACCATTGAAGAATATCCATTCTATCATCAAAACCTTGAAGTCTAGCAGACAAAGAGGAAACGGATCCTCCTTCAAGGTGGATTTGGATCCCACTTAGCTTCATAAACTACTTTAAGGTGTATAATTTCTAAGTCCTATTGTTTCCAATTCGAAATGAAGTCATTTATACTCTTTATTATATCTTATGCTTTGGGTGTTGTTGTTTAATTTATTTTCTATTGCATGAGGTAGAATATAGAATCACTTATGTTTGTTTGGCTCTTTAGTGTATTTTGATTTTGTTTTCTACTTAAATCACACAACCATTAATTAGGTATTTTTGGTATGCATTAGTAATAAAACACCCACAACATAAACCCTTAAATTTTTTCCATTAAATGGTTTCATTTTTAAATTTTATGGAGAAATGATTTTGTATTAGTTGACCACACAATTTTCTTTAAAATAAAAAATATAAATGTGAAAAATTATAGCCAATTAGAAAAAACATATTTTGAAAAATAAAAATATATTTTGACAAAGAAAAACATTTTTTGGGTAATTAACTTAATCAAATATGATACATGATAGAAAAGAGTAAAATGTTATGTCCTTGGAAAACAATGATGAATGTCACATTAGATAGGAATTATTAGTCAAGAACAACACCTAAGACTCGTATTCATCCTTGATGCTATAAGATTCCATAGAAAGGGGGGAATAGATATTTTATAAGGAACGTAGTCTTATTATTGCCACACCAAAGGTCCAACTAGAGGAACCAAAGGAGAATGAGGTAGGTGAATGGATTTTCCATTGATAGATGTGCATGAAGTGGACTATGATACATTTCATTATTGACATTGACAACCAAAATAAATTGATCTTAGACAAAGTCATAAGGAGGATGAATATTAGAAAATTGTTGCACCACTAACCATACACCATTAGTTAGTTGAGGCAAGGATGAGGCATCTACACCAGTTAGTAATGTCACCTACAATACAACATCAATCCATGGAAAGATGAGGTATTATGTGGAATTTCCTCGCTTGAAGTATGTGATGTTATTTTAGAGAAACCATATATGTGTAAGCATCATGCAATTTACAAATTTAGACCCCATAGTGTCCATGTCATATTAGGAGATAAAATATAACAAAAACCAAAGGTAGCATTGAATACCATAGTATCTTTTATCACTACTAAGTAGTACAAGAAATTATTCTCTTAGACTAAGAGATATGTCATCTTCATGGTCACGTCAGAAGAAGAAAAGAAAACCATTGTGACCACCAAGGCCTTTGCAAGAGGTCCCTTATGCAAAAAAAATGGGTATATTATTTGATGGGAGAATTCAAAGACATTTCCACCTCACCCACAATAGTGCCTTTTCACTATCAGGTAAAACATTAAATTGATTTGGCATCGAGTGCTCCTCTACCCAATAACCTTGTATATAGATTATCTCCATTGGAGAATGAGGAGATAAAATGTTGGATTCAAAAGATAATATATAAAGGCCACATTTGGCCAAGATACTCATCTTGAAGGAGACTTAATATACTAGTTCAAAAGAATGAAGGGGGATTGAGACTTTATATTGACTACAAATTCTTGAACAAAATCACATATAAGAATCATACCCCATTTATTAATGATATTCTGCCAATCAACTCAAAGACACAAAGTTTTTAAGAGTGTTCTTAAGTTAGTTTATCACCAAGTTCTAATTGAGATAATTGATGTGTGGAAGACAATATTCAAGACTTAAGAAGATGTGTTTGAGTGGTTGGTCATTACCTTTGGCCTAACTAATGCACTAGAGACATTCACGAGGATCATGATGGATGGTATTTTTTTACCATTCACTAATTCATTTTTTATCACATATCTAGACAACATCCTCATCTTTAACATAACCTAGGAAGAAAATCTAAAGCACATTCAACAAGTGTTGATCACCCTATGACAACACAAATTATATTCCAATTTGGAGAAGTGCTCATTTGACATGTAGAGAATTCAATATCTTGGGTGCATCATGGATGAGCATGGTGTGCATGTTGTAATAGAAAATTATTTTTTATTATGAAATTGACATAAATATATTTGAAAATATATAATAAAATACTAAATAATGAATGGTGACTACAATGAGCATCATTACAATGTATAAATATGCATTGGCTAGTCATGAGGTGAAGAGGTCGTGTGCGATGCTTGATGTTTCATTTAATATCATCATCATTACTATTATTATTATTGTTGTTGTTGTTGTTGTTGTTGTTGTTACATTTCCACCCCCCTAAAATATGCTTCATCCTCAAAGAATAGTAAATGGAATTCTCTATAGCTAAGCATGTTTTCTTGGAGACATCATCTTTATCTGATTGTAGGGGTTTGACTTGGTTCTTGGTTTGAGTGTTGGTGGTTTTCCTTGTAGTGTTTACAACATGTGTTGAAGTATTTTGAATTGGTTGTTTAATGTGAAACATGGATGATCCTTAGTAAATTACTTTCTTCCAATTTTAAGGTTATAAGTCTTAAATTGACTTTTATTTTTTCTTGCGTTTGTTATTGCATGTTAATATGTGTTTTTCATCATTGTTTATTAGTTGTAAATCACTTTTCTTGAGAGTGGAATTTTCAATCCCCAAATAATTAATAATTATGTCCCTGCTAGTTAAATCCCATGAATTTTTCCTTAAGGTTGGTGGTATAAGATCCCAATTGAATCAACCATTTAGTGCCAAGTACCATACCCATCTCATTGAGTGGTAGAGTGTACAACCTTGTTTTCAGTTCCAAATACTCTACTTGTACATAGAATTTATGACATCTTCCTACTCCTTTGACCTTTTGTCCATCAACAATCGTAAATATGATTTATCTGGTGCGGTATATAAAAAGGTTTAATTTCTTAGAAAAATTGATGTCTACGTAGTTATGAGTACTGTCAAAATCTATTAATATAATTACATTTCTATTTTTTATGATTCCTTTGAGCTTCAAGGTCTTAGGTTTTAATTTTCCCATTGTGGTTGCAAGTGAAATTGTAGGTTTTCTTTTATTTCTTCTTGGGTCCTGGGTTTTATCAACCTTCCTCAAATGAGGTGGAATATATTTTGTAGTTGGTTTTTGTGTTTGTTTTTTTTTGAGTAACAGTTTTTCTTGGGACTCTTTTTCTTCATTCTTTTTCTATTAGGTGCATGAGAGTGATGTTAAAGATATTTTTGGAATTACTTTGTTTGTCATATTTTGAATTGTATCCCATGGTGATTTTTTGCTTGGGGTTGATATTTTTACATCCTTTACGTCCACTATTTTGAAATAATGCAACGTGTCTTCACATAGATGTCCTAAAATCCATTTCTTACCACATCTACTACAATTGTTTTCCTTCTTTTTGTCTATTTTTAAGTGGTGATAGTTAGTATTGTTGTAATCATGGCTTGGTGGATTGTAACTAGTTTTCTTCCTTGGTGGTTGAAAGATGACCATTTTTTTACTAATGAGCTTCATTTCGATCAACTTTTATATGATTTTAGATTTGACCAAATTCCAAGGTCTTAATCCTACAATATACATTTTTGGTTGTTGATCATTTGTAATATTGGGAAATATAGTCTCTGGGACTTCCCATTCATTGGTATATTCAATAATTTTCCCCATTTGGAATAAATGTGAAACCAGGTAAAAGTGTTGTCTTCTTCATCATTGTGAAATATATTAAGTAGGTCTTCTGTAAACACTTGCAATTTGTTGAGAAACCACTAGTTTTCTTTGACCAACAAGTGAACCAATCATAAGAATCACCTTCTACGTGTAAGGATCACTACTACATATGGGGGGATTATTCCACGAAATTTTTCCATTCTTCCACTAGTTTCATCTTTTTTTTAAACAGGGCGGGATTTTCATCGATATTTCCATGAAAGTTTGTCGCAATATCCACGAAAATCTCTTTTTAACCTAGTCAGGATTTTCGTTGCAATAGCGACAATCTTTCGTGGCAATAGCAACGAAAATTTTTGCCTATCTCATTGGTCGGTGTTAATGGCTAGTTGACTATTTGATCTATATATACATGACTTTAAGAGACTTTGTGACACAATTGCTATAGTTGTGACACTGTTCTTGGATTTTGTTTGAGCTCTTTATTTTTTTCGTCACCCACCGGTTGAACAAATCCAATTCTCAATCTACATAGCTCGTATTTTGAACTTGCAAGGTTAGTATGTTATTTTTTATTGATGTACTCATTTAACTTGTAAATATTTGTTCAAATGTCCAAATTTCATGTAGCTTGTTTTTTCCTTGATAATATATTATATGTGTAGTACCATACTTCATGTCTTTGGTTTTTGGATCTACTTAGTATATTCTATGGAAAAGGGTATGTGGATTCCATAATATTCTAGGTTTATGGAATCCACATACCCTTTTCCCTTCAATTGTAGCTATAATCTCTCTCTCTCTTTTTGTTGATAAAGATACAGAATTGCTCTTGAAACTCAACCTTGATTAGTGAAATGATAGTAATTGATTGTCATTTTCTTCTCTCTTTTATTTTTAAGACTTAACAAAAAAACACCAACAAAGCTTGATGAAGCTTTGATACCACTTGTTACATCCCTAGTACCCAAAAGGGATCAGACTTGCATAAATTGAAAATAATATAACAGTGACAATAATGGTTGGGATACTTGCACACCTAATGGTTCGCTAGCACTTACTAATTGAATTAAATGAAAGAAGAAATCTCCATGAATAAAATCTTGAAGTTGATTGTTATATTGATAAATGATAAGTTATGGTATATATAAGATAGGGACGAAACTCATGTTTATAACAATAATATACATAAACACTAACCCTAAACTTATGTTAGGTATATATGTCGTTATTATATAAATAAAACATTTGTACACATATGACCTTATTATAAAGATGTTATCTGTGTCGTGATTAGGCACATAACAATCACTTTTAACTAACCACCTTCAACCATCTTAGCTTATGGTTAGCCACCTTTAACTTTCTTGGCTTATGACTAAGAATCTTTAACAAATGAACTTATGATTATATACCATAGTCTTCCAATATAAATAAAGTATATTTGTTTCGACTTTCTCAATAAAATCCACATACCCTTTTATGATATGTGATGTTGTTTCTCTAATTTTTTTATAATCACACGCAATTCTAGATGTAGTGATTAACTTTAGTTTGTAGTTGATGTAACTTGTTTATACACTATTAATAATGATTAGTATCTAAAATATAAAAAAATGCATGGAGAAATCTATGATAACATGATGAAATCTATTAGTCAGACAATGAAAAATGAGAACATGCCAAAGTGTCTTAGAAAATAAAATTGTGACCACTGTAAGTAGCATAAAATTGTGACCATTGTATGTAGATGCAAATCAACACATCATAATTTAAACCAACCCAACCCAATTGTGGATGACANGTGGTTGGCATTCTTTTTTTATTGGTGAATTTCAAATATTGACATTTTATCTACAAAACAACTTAGAGGCTAGTGTATGGTGTTGAGTGATTCAAGTTTGAGAAATTTTGACCACTTTCATTAAATGGTGTGTAATTATTTTCCATGGTTATTCAGTACATAATACTCTATAGTACAAATTGAAGCATATCTATCTTAATATTTAAACGATAATAATAATAAAAAAAACATGTGAAAATGTCTTAGAAGAAATAATTGTGAGGATTGTAGGTCACTGTAAATAAACATATCATAAACGAAAGGAGTAGCTAAAATATAAAAAAAATGACAAATTAATGTTTGGTATGGTGTAGGTAAGACAATTACTTGTCAGGACAAGGATTTGTCACAATGAATGAAAATGACAGGAAGCTTGCTCGGTTAAGAGCGGCATTAGAGGCAAGGGGCGATGGAAAATGTTATTGCCCTTGCTATGATTGCAGAGGCTTGCAAAAAAATAGAATTTTAATAACAACATCCCAAAGACATTGTAGGGAGAAAGGGGATATGAATATCGTCCCTTGGTAAGAGGATTCAATATTTTATGTATTCTCTGTAATAATCAGTATGTCATGAATTTTAGTAATATTTATTATCGGGATTTTTATATTTTTCTATACACACTAACTTTTCTATGTTGTTTTTAAATATATAGACGATGCCCTCAAAATGTCAACCTCCATAGAGTTATTTGCCAAGTACTAGAAAAAATACTACTTTACAGGGAGATGAACTTCGAGATCATAATATTGAAGTTGTTGATCAAGTTATTAATGATGATATGGATGGAGATAACGTTAGTGATTCAAATCAGAAAGATGAGATACATAGATTGATCCAAGACACATTTTCTCCAATGGATGAGGACAACTAGGATGATAGTCATGATGTTGATCCTCTACTCGAGAAGTCATGTCAATCTCTTTATTAAGGCTCAACAACAAATCTTTTATATGCTATATTGTCATTGATGAACGTGAAGGTTTTGAATGGTTTATCAAACACATGTCTCACACAGATACTAAGGTATTTAATTTGTTAATTATTTATGCATGCATGTTCACAAATACTTAAAAGGTTCAATTTTTTCCTATATTTCTATTGTTTTCTAATTTGTAAATTAATATATTGGATGATATATTGATGATTGATATTGTTTACATTGACTTATTGTTTAGAATTTTGTAGATTGTTAGGTGATGTTCTATTACTGACGTCAAATATTTTTCCACGCACATATCGAGAAATATCTGTGATTATGAAAGAAATTGGAATGGACTATCAGGCTATTGATGCATGTCCTAATGATCATATCATATATTATGGACAATATGCATTAGAAAATGAATGCCCACAATTTCAAATAAGTAGATATCGAACCAATAAAGCATCAAAGAAGGTGCCTCGCAAAGTTCTTTGTTATATTCCGATAATTCCACATTTCTAGTGGTTGTTCAAGTGCCAAAGTATAGCACAGTTTATGGATTTCCATGCAAAGAACAGAAGTCGAGAATGTGTTCTTCGAATTCCTACAGATGGTTCTGCATTGAACTACATCGAAGAAAAGTGGCCAATTTTTAAAGAAGAACCTCGTAATGTTAGACTTTCGTTGGCAGCTGATGGTGTCAATCCATTTGGAGAGCTTCGTTCTATGTACTCAGTGTGGCATGTTTTTGTTATAAACAATAACCTTCCTCCTTGGATGTCGATCAAGAGAGAGCACACAATGTTGGAAATTATTGTTCCAGGTATTTAATTATCTTTTATTTGCTTTAAAGTATGACAAAATATTTCATCTCTTTGTTTCGTGCATGGTAATTATTTCTTTTATATATCACGACATCTAGATAAGTATAATTAATCATGCAGTGTGTTGAACCAATTAGGTAGGTATTAGGTTAAAGATATGAACGTATATATTGAGCCTCTCATCAATGAGTTGTTGAAGTTATGGGCTATTGTCACTATGTGTGACATCTCTAGACCAATAGGGAAAAAATGATTTCAATTCCATGGAATACTATCATGGACAATTCATGATGCTCTCGGGTTAACATATTTTTGTGGTATATTGTTACTTTATTTTTTGATTTAATATTATATATATTTATTGAAAAAATCATGCATTATTTTAAATTGTAACTCTAATTTGATGCTACATTTATTCATATATCTTGTAGGTCTTCAAACAAAGGGTAAA
>SNQJ01S0021040.1:31139-42811 GCA_010110895.2 Picea sitchensis | reverse complement strand
GTGTTGAAGGGTTAAAAATATCATCTCCAAATGTTTCAAATGATCTTCCCAAATCTTGCTAAAAGTCAAAATATCATCCAAGGAGGCTACAATAAAGGTGTTCAAGAAATGGTCTTAAGATATCATCCATCAATCTTAGAAGTCTTGTCATAGTATTGTTCAATATAAATTGCATAATGACTCACTCATGCAATCCATGTGTTTTTTTGAAAGTAATATTCCAAATTATTATTTGTGTATATTGTCATATTGGTATCCTTACTTCTAATCCAACTTCATGATAACACATGCTTCCAATATTTGGTTGATTAGTGCCTTGATTATTTGTAGGGGATATATATTTATTTTTTACTATAATCTTGTTCAATCTAAAATATCTACACATTTTCTCTAACATCCATCTTTCAATAGAAATTTTGGCTACACCTATGGACCTGCACACCTGCTACACTTGCCATCAATGAATTCCTTGCTATCTTGTTGAATGCCAAGGTCACCATCCCACTCAGGACAAATCACTATCCTAAGTTGTTTTTAAAAAGAACTTCTTGCATCTTGTTGAGAAAGTAGAGACATTGTAATATGGCATTACCATATTATAATGTAATATGGTAATACCATATTACAATGTAATATGGCATCACCATATTACATTGTAATATGGAATTACCATATTACATTGTAATATGGTATTACCATATTACATTGTAATATGGTAATACCATATCTCGTGTATTTTTTTTTTTAAACTTGAAGGATGCGTTGCAATATCGATGATAGTTTGTCGAAAGCCCATTTTTATTTTGAACAATCGTGGCAATAGAGACGAAAGTTCGTCGCAATTTGCCATGGTTTTTTTTCACACATACAACATCTACGTCGTAAGTTTGGTCTTGGCATAAATTTTTGTCGCTATTGACACACTTTTTCATCGCAATTTTCCACGGTTTTGTGTTGCACATACAGCATCTACATCGTAAGTTTTTGTCTTGGCATAAATTTTCGTCACTATTGCCATGCTTTTGTGTCGCAACTTTCCACAATTGTTTTACAATGCCATGGTTTTTCATCGTAATTGAGATGAAGTTTCATCATAATTTCGACGATGCATAGGGTTAACCCATCTTGATGGTGATGACACATGGAAAGCTAATTTCATCGATGTTTCCATGAAAACCTGGTTCATGGATATAGCGACGAAAAAAATTCTTGGCTTTCGTGGAAATTGTGACGGATAAGTGTGGCAATAGCAATGAAAAACCGTCTCAAATTTGGTCATATGTACTAGTGGATGCATTGATATATTTTTAATTCATTAGCAGGTGGGTTCATAGAAATTCCCTTGATCTTATCAAACCACATGATGGCCTTTCTATCATATTATCCGTCATATTTAGGTATTTTGATTTTGATTTTGTTTATATAAATAGTGTTATCTTGATTTCTTTGGTGACTTGTGTTTGACGAGTTTGGGATTGTTAACGATTTTTGGTAGGTTAAGGGTGGATCCATTAAATCATGTACCCTTTCAATTGTTTGGTCAATTATTTCTCTATGATTATTAGTTATTTTTTATGTTTCATCATTGTCCTGATTTTCTCATTCTTATTAAGTCTAGCCATTGTCTTTTGGAATCTTTTATTATCTTGTCAATTCTATCCCCTAACACTTTTTGTGTATCTTCTATTAATTTGTCGTTTTTTCCCCCAAAATCATTTTTTCCCTTCTCAACATTACTAAGATAGTTCCTTAAGTTGGTGTCTTCATCTATATAATGAGTTACATCTTCTTTCAATTGTTGTTGTTCACCATTTTGGTGTTGGTATTCTTTCTTACAAAACCCACTCTTTAATTACATGTATATACTATGTATATAAAATTTAATATATAGTTATGAAACTTATTCTTTTGAAAATGTAAAACTTGTGTGTGTGTGTGTGTGTGTGTGTGTGTGTGTGTGTGTGTGTGTGTTTATTATACAATGCATTTCTCAAGGAAACCCACCAAGCACTTCCCTCATTATGAGGATGGTACCTAGGGTAAACCAAATTATTGAAGACTCAAGGCTAGGTCAACATCTCAATAATAATAATATCATGAAGAGAAAACATGTCACAAATTGGGATTGAACCCCGGTAGAGGAGGAAATAACTTTTCCTCTCAACCACTCGAGCTACTCCCAAATGACTATATATATATATATATATATATCCAAAGTAAAAATAAATAAAATAAATGGATGAGTTTTAGGGTAAAATAAATGGATGAGTTTTAGGGGGCATGACCTTAGGTATAAGGATTGGTAGGATGATGGTTGGTTAAGAATCCATGTGGGGAGAAAGGTAGTTGATTCTGGAAGATAGGAATATATGATGAACAATACAAATAATTGTAGTAGAAATGGCATGAAAAAGAGAGAAAAGTGGTGGCATGTATAGTGGAAGGTATTTGTGGCACATATAGAGGAGAGCACTATAAACTATATTGTGTACATCGTGAGTGTATGAAGAAAAGGTGGCAATGAGTGTATAGAATCATGGCTCAACGGTAGTAGGAAACTATAAATGATCATAGATAAAATGATGGAATCATACAGAGGTTTGGGTTACTATGGAATTAGTGCATGAATTGGCCAAATCGATGACTATGATAACTATTGAATTTTTATATTAGATATTATACGAGATAATATTGTATATGAGATGATATGATGGGTTCTATATGATGTATATGAGATTCATAATTGGTTCAGTATTACGATGATGAATGTGCAAAATATATAAAGAACCTAAAGGCACATATGGTGACCATCCATGAAAGGATGTGTCTCTAATAATTATAATAACTATTATTATTACTACTATTAATTAATAATTATATTATTAATTATTAATATGGGAGAATGTATTCCCGGTGTTGTCCAAACATCAACCACTCCTTCTCAACGATGGATACATTTTTCACCTCAAGCACCTCGAGTCCATAAGACTACGTCCGGGCCATTCTCCTCATTCAAATCAACATGACCGCTCTGGAGAATGTCTACTCAATGCTTCTAAATTCAACGCTCCTTCTCATCTATGGAGACATTCTGCATCATGCCAAAATTCTTGATTTTGAACTCTGAGGCCAACTTCCTCTTACACTTGTCAATGAGCCTTTGGTGTAATCATCTCTGACATGCACCCAATTGATGTATACTTCTCCCACATAGCACCCAGTTGATGTATACTTCTACTGCATAGCACCTCGGGTCTCTAATGGTCCTTGTCAAGTCACATGATCAAGGATAGAGATCACACCTAGGTCATTCTTATTAGCCAAGTCAGCATGACCATCTATGAAGAATTCCCCATGCTAATACACGGAGAACATCAACACCCCAAGTTATTCTCCTTAGCTAAGTCAACATGGCCATCAAAGGAGAGTGCTCGATGTTAATACATGGAGAAAATAAATGCCTTAGCACATTCACCACTAGCCAAATTAGCATGTCTAATCCTGTGAGTGAATGTATCATTATCCTCAATCAAATCAGCATGACCCCTGTAGGAGAATGTCTACCCGATGCATCCACCTGGAGAAACATCAACACCTCGAGTATTTTCCACTCCTTTTCAAATCAACATGACTAAGGAGAAAGATTATGCTTGGGCCATTCACCACTATCCAAATTAGCATGGCTAATCCTATGAGTGAATGTATCATTCTCCTCAGTAAAATCAACATGACCCCTCTAGGAGAATTTCTACCCGATGCTACTCATTTGTGGATGTGTACTGGAGCTTCACATCTCCCTTCTACATTATGTCTTGGATGAAGTCTTGTAAGACAATTCTGAAGCCACATTGCTTCACAGCTTACAATATTGGCTTATATATACTTTCCCTTTGTTGTCCTTCTAACTGGCTTCCTTCACTGAAATAAGGGAATCATCTCCAGGAGGTCTCATATGTCCTTAAGGTCTATCCTCATGCCTGTCAGTCATGGAGGATGTCTCTCCCATATGAATCTAAATCTGAAGAGGAATCCTTTCTTAATGAAAGTCTCTAAGAAACTAACTCTCTCTTAGATCATGCCCACTCTGAGTATGCATGCTCCCTCTGAATCTTGACTTCCTCTGAGGCTATATATTATTCTGAGTCATATGCTCCCTCTGCATGTGTTGACCTCCTCTTCTTCTTCACTACATGGATGTGCACAACTATATACAATGACCCTGCAAATGATATATGATATTACTTTAGTAAACTCTAGAACATCACAAGACTACTTAGAAACTTCGGTCTCTTCCTTAGATCACTTCCCATGTGTGACAGAGAAAAAATATTTGTGTCTATTGTTGTGTATTTCAAGTGTCTTTTTTTATAGTAATATTAAATTGATCCAAAGAGACGCATCTCTTTGAAAATTTAATTTAATTTTAATTTTAATTTTTTTTCTTATAAATAGTTGTAGAATGCCTTCGGTAACTACCCAAAGATTAATTTGGTTATAATTCATCCACACGGTATTTGACTTTGTTAAATTGTTCCTCCATAATTCATGTGATTCTTTGCATAAATATAGGTAGAAGTAAATATGCAGTACATTCTTCATATTTAGGTAATTAGACATTTTTACTAGAAATTACTACCCACCATAATTTATGGAATTCTTTCTATAATTTAGGTAGGAGTAAAAAGTGCGAGGGAGTCAAGCCCAACCCTGATCTGATACCATGTTGAATTTTTATATGAGATAATGTTGTATATGAGATGATATGATGGGTTCTATATGATGTATATGAGATTCATAATTGGTTCAGTATTACGATGATGAATGTGCAAAATATATAAAGAACCTAAAGGCACATATGGTGACCATCCATGAAAGGATGTGTCTCTAATAATTATAATAACTATTATTATTGTTGTTGTTGTTGTTTTTGTTGTTGTTGTTGTTGTTGTTGTTTTTGTTGTTGTTGTTGTTGTTGTTGTTTTTGTTGTTGTTGTTGTTGTTGTTGTTTTTGTTGTTGTTGTTGTTGTTTTTGTTGTTGTTGTTGTTGTTGTTTTTGTTGTTGTTGTTGTTGTTGTTGTTGTTGTTATTTATTTATATTATTTATTATTAATCTGGGATAATGTCTTCCCGATGTTGTCCAAACATCAGCAATAACAATGTAATAAAAAATTCTTGTTTATTATAAAATTAATAGAGATATATCTAAAAATATGTAACAAAAATATTAATAATGAATGATTATTACAATGAACCTCGCAATGGTGTGTAAATTTACACGGACTAATATCAATGGTTCTTAGATTAGCGTGGATTGATGGAGCTCTAGAAAACCCTAGTGTGAGCCGAAAATTTTCCTCTTGAGTGCAATAGCCATGCCCTCTGAAGGAGGGTCATATCCCCCTCTAGGTGATAAATCTTTGGATTTCCAAGCCATGGTTACTTCATACACAAATACTTCCACTTCTAAGTCGACTAGATTTGTGAAAAGGTTAGAGAAATTTCCTTAAGCTCAATTACCTCCTACCTCATGAAGATGCAAAGCTATGACCTTTGTAGATCGCAACCTTATTGGCTAGTTCACCAATATTTATCCATGTCCCAAGAATATGTTGACTTGGTTGCAGAAAGCCTGGAAACCCCATGTCAAAAGATAGGTGCATCACTTATCTTGTGGCAAAGGGTTTTATGCATTTATTTTTTAATTCAAAGAATATAGAGATCTAATATTATGTAGTGGGATGTATTTTTTAGGGACCAGAGGTATCTATCTGAACTATTGGTCTCTATATTTCATCCTAAAAAATGATGTCCCTTCAACTATTCCTATTTGAGTGGGTCTTCCCCATATTCCTCTTCACTGTTGGAGAGATGATGCTCTTTGATGCACTAGTAATACTCTAGGTCACTACGTTGATAGTGCTAGACCCAGAGAAAATACATTTTCTTGTTCTTGAATATGCATTGAGTTTAATCTAGAGAAAGGTTTAGTTGAAGTAGTGTTAATAACCCTCAATAAATGGAAGCATATTCAACAACTTGACTATGAGTGGTTTCCCTTCAAATGTAAGTTTTGTCATGAATACAAACACTTTGCCAAAGACTGCAAAAAGGATGCAACCCAGCAACCTCAAGCACTAGAAAATGAAGAGCAACGGAAAAATGTAATTTGGAAACCAAGATACAATGTTAATTTAGGAGCTATATATCAAGGAATTTTAGGCAAATCCTCTATCTCTTATGGTCTTAAAAATTCTTGGTGGGGGACTATTCCAAGAGTTGTTCTTCAATCTCTCATCTAGAGAAACCCCATGTGCCTAGTGGAAGAGGAAGTGGTAATCAACCAATGTCCAACGCGTATGAAATAATGTCCCAAGAATATCCTCCTCCATCCATTGAAACTTAGATCATCATCACAAAGGAGCCATCTGGAGAGAAAAAATCCTCACAAGGGAAGCCACCTTTAGTCTAAATTCTGGAGATATCTCCATCCAAAAAGGAATATTTAGGAAATTTGAATCCATAAGGAATGAAAGATATAAATAATGAGACATATGCATTCCATGGAGAAGAAGATAATCATGCCAAAGAGGAAGAGGCAGCTCCAATAGGATTGGAAGAAGTGGAAAAATTTTCAGATGTTAAGATCACCTTCTCATATTTCAAAGAAAAATGTCTGAAGTCACTTGCTTCAATCAAGGAGGATAATGGTGAAGGGGAATCTAAGGAAAAACTCCCTCGTAGATTAGGAAGGAAGATAACCATAATTCTAAGGCAGGAAGAAGCAAATAGGAAATTTGTGTTGGGATCACAATGGGAAGCAACTTGAAATCCACAAAATACCCAAGAAATAGCATGCCTCATAGAGGTGGGATTTCCAAACATTAGTCAAAATAATGATATTAGTCTCTTGGAATTGTAGTTAAATATGAGAAGCCTACAATTTTATTTCTCCAGGAAACCAAAATGGACTCATCAATCGCTATCAAAATAGGAAAGAAACAATGGAAGTAAAGAAAAGGGATAGAAGTATAATCTAAAGGAGATTTAGAGGGAATATCACTAGTACACTTGACATAACTTTCTACATATTTCCTATGACATTTCAATGACTAAACAATGGATGTCCGACAAACATGATTTTGAATGTTCATCAAACTCGTTTTGTCACATAATCGACAAACATATATATTTGTCGTACTTCCAACATAAAATCATGCCATGTGGCATATATGGAGAGATTTAATAAACCAAAATTTCATTGAAAATCATCATCTCAGCTTTGACGACCATATGTAGTTGTTGTGTGTTCGAAAAAAAACACTGCAATGTGGAATTTTGTGGACAACTTTGATCTACCAAGAATCCATCACAACACTTATGTGGTATGTTAGTGTTGTCATGATATGGTGTGAAAATTATGTCAGACGTATTGCCAGAGCGTCGATGCACTCAACCATGGAGTTCTTACATATTGGTGATGCCACGTCCATTAGAGGTGCGACAATATGGCACACAATCAAACTTCCATTTAAACTTAGAAATCTCTTTATTACAATAATTTGAATCAAAGTTCCATTTAAACAATGAATATCATGCATTTGTTTTAAAAAGGAAACTTTTTAAAGTGTTTTTCCATAGCGAAGAAAGTTATATTGTTTCTCCGCATCCATAATTTCCTTCCTAGTGGAATAGGTTCAACTCTTTTCTATAGGTTACTTGTGAGATATAATTGATATAGGTAAGTTTGATCAAACTTAATCTTGTTCACTTTCATATTTGATTCATTCTATTAAAAATCTAGTCGGAATGTTTGTCTTGAATTTTAAATGTTATATAAATTTGATGAGAAGATTTGTTTTGGAAATATTTTTTTTATAACTATAAACATTTAGATGGAGTAGGGTTTTATTTGAGTAAAATTTCTATTTTAATAGTAATTCTATGTTATGACCCAATGGGGGCATATATGGGGTTAAATGTGTATGATATGAACCCAAGGGGGGGGGGGGATATATGGGCCTAAATGTACATTTAATGTGTAAATATATATGTAATAAGGTCGGCGTTATATTAAAGGGGCCTCATGTGCAAGTGCGAATAGGTATATATATAGATATCATGTATTCGTTATTGTGGAGAGGTGAATTGTGATGTATGAAGGTATTTGGTTATGTTGAGGAGGTTCTCCTACTATTTAAGTATTTATTGTGTAACTTAACTATCTTGGGAGTTGTGCTCCACACTTACATTCTGTACATGGTGTGTACTTCTATTTTTTTATGACAATTTAAGCATTTGGATCATTACAATTGGTATCAGAGCATCGATCCTAGGGTTTTGCTGCCTCAAACAAGTCATTTGGAATTTTCTCTATAACGTTTTTTCAGAGTCACTTGAGACAGTGAAACTTGGAGGATATTTATAAGACTTATAAAGCTATATTTTTTATGAATTTCAATGCCTGGATCATTTTACTTTAGGAGATACACTATGCAGATAATAGGGTTTTTGACTAGTCATGTAACTAATCTCAAACATGTGTTTTGGATAAATCAGTCATAACATATTCATAGAAGATCCAAATTAAATGAGACCAATTGCATTGGAAATATTACAGTTGTTGATATTTTGGGTGTGATTTTGAGAATCTGATATCAAATATTGGGTGTGTGGCATGTTGTACAAGTTCTCTCTCCCATAAAGGACAAAAATCAACAAGGTTTGGGAAAGTTACCATAATTTTCATTTGACACACTCAATTTTGGTCAGAACTATGGCATGGTAGAGAATACATATCATACTACTACATGTCGAAATAACAAGCTCATAAGGACCTAAATTGCATAGATACATCATAAGGAAGGACAGTTAGGAGGACAGACTCCAAACCAGGGTTTCAAAGGTATGTTTACTTAAAACTATCATAACTTTTGATTGGGATGTCCAATTGAGTTGATTCAAAATCCATTGGAAAGAGAAAACATAGAATATTGTATTAGAAAAATTATTATAACTATTTGATGATAATTTGAGGTTGTGAGTTGAGTTTTGGGTTAGACCTCACTTAAGAATCAATGACAATACCTAAATTTAGTGGATATGAAGATAAAGATGAAATCAGTCCTATGGAATGGTTGAGAATGGTAAAGGAAGATCGTATGAGGACTGGTATAAGTACTTGTGGGCCATATTTTTATTTTTTGAATGGAGCTCATAAGTGTTGAGAAGCCTTGATAAAGATACTAGACTCTACTCCACATGGGAAGAATTTGAAAAACTCTTCTCAGATAAATGGATTAGGGTTAAAAAAATGGAGAAATTGTATAGAATTCAAGATGAATTAAAAGAAACAAAGGAAGATATTAAGAAGAAGGGTGAGTATCTATCTAAGATATGATCCCTTAATGAATAACTCATTAAGGAGGTTAATAACTTAAAACAAGAAAAGAGTAGTAAATCAAAGTGGGAAAAGGAAGATTCAAGGGAAGATTTGAAAAAGAAAGATGAAGAGATATGTAGATTATGAAACCATAATAAAAAAACTATCCGATGAGGTTAAGAGATTGAAAGAATAAAGGAAGAATTGTCAAAATCAAGAAGAAATAAGGATCTTGGATGAAGAATCTAGCAAAATATTGGAAGAGGAAATTTGCAAGAAGGTTGAGGAATCGTTAAATACAGATGAACTAAAATCAGAAATGAAATCCAAAATTCAAGAAAGATGTCATAATTTGATAAATGGGGTCACATTGCAACTTCAAAAGGAGAAAGAAGACAAGATTCAATAAGGTCACTAGAATATACTTGAAGAATTTGAAATCCATCTAGAGGATGTGCATGCCAAATATGATGGTACTATCTCCAAGGCTAGAACAATCAAAGAGCAATCAAGGAAGATAGAGGATTGCATTCTCTCTGAAAATAATATAGATGAAATGAACATGAAAAGTGATGAAAAATAGTCAAAAGTGGAACCATATTGACACCCTCATTACCAGGAAACATTTCAAGGAAGAAAAGAAGGTTGATATCATCATTATGAAGGAAGAAAATGGAATACTTGTCAATATTCATGGAACAATGTGTCAAAAAACACTCTTCAAAAATATATTATCAGAGACCGAAAACCACTACAAATGGAAGAAGCTACAACAAAAATACATGGAATCAAAGGAAAGAAAATTATGAAACAACTAGACACCAAGGATTAAGATCGAAAATAATTGATTTTGGATGGATAGATCATCATCAATGGAATGAAGAAAGAAAGAACATAAGAAAATCACATCACTTGGCTTCATAACATGTGAATCCTTTAATTGCAAAGATTTGAGGACAAATATGTTTGGAGGGTACTATGTTATGACCCAATGGGAGCATATTGTTAGGCAAAAATATTGTCGTTTAATTCCATTGTAGTACTTTCCCAACTATTTAATTTGTCAATGCAAGGTTCGTAGGCTTACGAAGCACACGCACTATATATGCAGGACTGAAGTAGAACTAATCTAATCTAATTTGTTGAAATGAAATTATTATAGGAAAGCATTGAAAGACAAACTAGGAAAGCAGGAAATTAATCTGGGAAAGTAATACAACATGTGAAGAGTTGAATGACAAAACACATATGTGAGCTCACACAATATATCAATCTCAAATTATATTACAAGAGTCAAATGAAAAAGCATGAAAGAATAACAAAGCTAAGAATCCCCTTCTCCTAATTACAAGACTAAATTATGAATTGCATGATCTCTCACTCTCCCAATTATGAATAACATGATGCCCCTCATGAAGAGAGAATACTCTCTTATATACATGAGATTCTTGAAGAGTGTCATCATTACAGATCCATTATTCTCTCAACCATTCTCAACTACTTTCATATTATTAGAAGATATGAACCCTTCAAATCCTCCACACATCTCTCACATATCTTAGATAAGATATGCCATCCAAATCTTCCATGATCTTCTCCTTTGAATATTCTTGAATGATTGTCCCAAATATTCTTCAAATCTTCAAATCTTGAAGATGAAATTCGAATTTGAGGCTAGGTGGTAATATTTGACTTTGTTGAAATCTTCACATATGCCTGCACACATCATCAAACTCATCCAACCTTGATATATAATGAAAATATGTCATTTTTCTAATATTTAATTATAAATTCACTTATAATACTGAAATGAATAAAGTGGAAAATAATAAGGTGAAACCCAATGTATGTATGGAAATGGTATGATAAAAGGTTTATTAGGACCAAGAAATGTAAGGAATGGTGAAGGGAAAAGAGGATATAAATGTGACATTTATGAATCCTAACATGCCCCCCAACTCAACTTGTTGCATGTCCTCATGCCTCCATGCATGGATCTTCTTAAGAACATTTGGCATTCGAACTTTGGCTTTAATTGATGATGTCTTTTTAATAAGGAATATTTCCAGGATTTGAAATACAAGAGTAGCAGCATGTAACAACATATAATACATGTGTAACAGCATGTGAAATATGTGTAACAGCATGTGAATTTTCTTATGGTTGGTTCTTGTGTGACAACCATGAATACAAAAGATGTTGGTTCTTGTGTTAACAACATTCATTTCACTTATTTATTTTCTTGCTGCAATAATTTAGCCATATACTCACTAGAAATAATAAGCTATCAATG
>SNQJ01S0021039.1:78038-124957 GCA_010110895.2 Picea sitchensis | reverse complement strand
TATGATCCAACAATCTCCCAAGTAATCAAACCATTGGCATCAATGACAAACCATTGGCATCAATGATAACATGATCCAACATTGGTATATTAATTTTATTTATCTCATTTTCAAAACTGAAAACTCCACTCACCTTGTTTGTTTCTCTAGTTGGGACTTCTGAATCCTTCTTTTCCAATTTATTCGTCTGGATTGCCTTATTACTCATGATCTTGGTTAAAGGTGTATTTGTATAAGTTGCTTCGGTTTCCTGTGTTTTGGTCTCAACCTTTTCTACTTCGGGTTCTTGCGTGTTTACTACTTTCACGTTGTTGTTAGGTAACACAGTTTCTTCTGGGGTAGGCTCATAAGTTTGACCTCTCGGGAGAATTTTCTTAGGTTGAGTAGTTGAAACAGGTTTACCCTTAGATCTCAAGTTATACCTGGGTTGGACCTCAGCCATTATCATACCGGTTTCCTCTTGATAACTACAAAGGTCAGTATAATCTCTTTATTCACCCTTGATAGATGATTGTTGAGTGTTTAGAGACTTTTCATAATCCTCTTTAGTCAGGTAAGGTTGTGTACAGTCATCACCCAAGTTCATGACATCATCATCTGAACCTCCGAAATCTTGGAGATCATTCGCTCCTATAAAATTTTCGTTTTTTAGGGGAGTTTGTATTTTCTGATCTTCATTTTTTACCTGTCTTTGTTGATTTGGGGGATTGGGATTCTTCCTAAAATCCTTTTTGGCGAAAGAATCGACTTTGGCCTGTTCTGGCTCCATTTTGGATATCTTATTAGATAGTTCCTTAATTACCCTGGCCATATCGTCTACTTAGTCATCTGTGTATCTATTAGACCCTGACGGCCATGCTTGTTCTCTAAAGCGTCTAGTTTCTCCGTTTCTCGCTTCTACTTTAGCTTTTAACTTACCAGAAGCCATCATATTTGACTCAATTTCTAAAGCGTCATCTTGCATTTGGTTTAGAGTAGCTCCCCTTCTTTCTCATAAAAGAAGCGCAAAATCTAGTTCGAAAGCCCCCGCGAAAGTTACTTTGGCCGTGGGTTGGGACGGTTTAACCTCAGCTGGGATTTTGTTATACAGCTTGTTGAATCTTTGAATAAACTCCATAACTGTTTCTGAATTCTTTTTTCTTAAAGACTCAAACTCGGTTAAATAGTATAGGTGGTCCTTTTTTTCACCCCATTGTCTAAGGAAAGCATCTTCCAAGGCATCATAGGACAAGATAGATCCTGCAGGTAGACTCTGAAACCACATTCGGACCTGACCTTCGAAGGTTTGGACGAGAAGCCTCGAATACACATCTTCATGTTCGAGACCTAGGATGTCTGGGAATTGATCAAAAAAATTTATGTGTTTGCCTGCGGTTAGATCTCCTTCCCAAGTGAATTTTGGCAAATTTTTTATATAATTTTTGGGAAGGTCGTGCAGAGGAACGAGCAATACCAAACGAGCATATCTTGCTACTACTTTAGAAAACACTCTGGGAAGGGGGACAGGCCCTTGACCTCCAGCTCCTCCCCCAGGAGCACCTCCACCTCCTCCTCCGGCAATCCCTCCACATCCTCCTTCGACAACCCCTCCACCTCCTCCTCCGGCGGCTTCCATCGTTATTAGTGGAAAGTTGTAAAGGGGGTTTTGGAATATTAAGAGTGATTCTTTACTTTCTTCGCAGGGAGAAAAATTCGAGGATGACTGGTAAGGGATGTGAGGACTTGGTTCTTCGGACTTGCAAGAGATGTAGTCGGGGGAACCAACGGGTGTGGAAACTGGATGTGTGAAATATTCTTCAGGACTGTGTGGGGTCGTGAAATTTAACTGAAGGGTTGACGATATACCAACAGCAAATAAATTTTCTACAGGGATTTTTCCTTTGTGTACTACAGAGGTTATCGGATGGGTTTCGTTTCTAACTTTAGAGCAGTTTGATGTTAGATCGTTAGTGTCGAAAAGAGGGTTGCGTGAATTTGAAGGTTCGGAAGAACTCTTGGTCTTCAGTTGTGGGTATTTAAGCTGATAGACTGCAGGGGTCGGCTTAAGAGAGCCTCTCTCCTTTAAAATCTTCTCAAGGTCGGTAACGAGTGTAGTCCGTTTACCATCCGGGTTTTGCCTGGTATTCCTTCGTCTAGATGCTCGCTTATTAATTGTGGAGTCGCCAAGTGAAAGATTGGAAAGCCTTTAAAAGGTGTGCACTCTTTGTTCACTATCAAAGGGTGGCACTTTCAACGGAAAAAAAAAAATTTGTCATTTTCCCAGGGAAAAAGATTTCGTAACTTTGGTCCCCGGAAACAGCGCCAGAAAGATGTTGTTCCGGAGTCTGTACTTAAGGCTTAGAAGCACAGTGTCTAGGCATCCGAAAGTGAGTAAGGGGTAGAGAAGTTAGAATTGTCAACCTTCGGCAAGGGAAGCTAGGGTTGATTTCTAGGTTGTTGTCTAGCTTCCAACTGTTCCTAGATGTTTATGTCCCTTTCAATCGTTGCCCATGAACATTCCAGTTCGACCTGGGTAGTGGTTGTTTTAAGAATAGTATCAAAAATATTTAAGGCAATATGTGTTTGATCTGATAGTCCGGGTTGGATATTAGGTTTTCTTGTCACAGGGACAGTCATAGAGGAATAGAGTGATTAGAAAATCTCAATACTTTTTTAGATGTTGTCTCGATTTCGGTCGTATAAAGGAGATTTTATAGCTCTGGTAATGAAAACAGGGTGCAAACCAAAGGCCCTTTCCCGTAACTGAGTTATATTTTAATAAATGTATATGAGATATAAGAAAAACATTAATTTGTCTATCATGTAAGGCTCCTATCAAGGGAGAATCTCACTTATAAATAGAAGAAGGAAATAGATAAAGAAATAACCTGATGAAGCACAAAATATATATAGAAATCTAAAATGTTCACTGGTCTTATACCTGCTAATATCCGGTATAGAGGAAAAACGGTAAACAATATAGAAAACTAAAATTTATTCACCATAGTAGAGGTTGTACTAAATTATAGCAAAGCATTCATCAGATACATATATGAAATGAAATGAAATATGAAATACAAGGAAACAAACTCATAACACGGTCGTGACGGAATTGAGAATCTTCATATTTGCTTTATATTAACTCTCGAGGGAGAAAAATATCTATTACAATTGACCCAAAAAGGTCCAACCCTTATTCCTTCCTGCTATTGTATATTTATACAGATTTACATATGATGGAATCTCAATCATTCCAGGATTTTCAATTACAACAAGAAGGAGATCAATCGCTTCATTTTTTTATTTTTATTTGTCTTTATTTGGTACCAGAAGCCTGCCCTCTCGCATGCTCGGTATAAGTGACACATTTTTCCACCAGTCGAGATATCAACCTTGAAGGTTCTGCTTGACAATTGGCCTAAAAAATGTAACAATCTTTGACTAATTGCGGCAACCTTTCCTCCATCTGTTGGTCTAGGTGTCAATAATGCACAATTGCACACTTGGTTTAATCATACATTTATCTATTTGAACTATGTCTGCCATAGTTACTTGTGAGATTTCGGCTGAATCTCTTTCTTCTTTTTCATTTATATCAAACGAGAGCTTCGCCATATCCATTTGGCTCAGCGTCTCAGCATTACGCTCGCTATCAATGCCTAATAGATTTCCATCTATGGAACCGAAAGCCTCTTCACAGGATTTCCTTACTTTTTTGTCTTGCAATTGACCTTCTGATATGTTGCGTTCCCATTCTTTCAACAAAATATTACCTCGGGTCTGTTCCGAAATGGAAAACTTAGGACCTTTTTCCGATTCCCTGTTTTTTGTAGCTATTACGACCTCTTGAAATGCGACCTGAGCTGCTCTAGCTTCTCTCTCTCTAACAAATAAGTTTTCTAATACTTGATCAATAAGCAGACAATTGTCATGAATCGTCTCTACCTTGGCAAGTAAACTTCGTTGGGCTGCAGAAACTCTGCTCCGAATCTCCATAGCCTAGGACTGGAATATCCCGATGTTTATAACTTGGCTTTTAGCTAACTCTAATCTAACCTGTAGATACCCTATTAAGTCTTTTTTCTGGCCCACCTGTATCTAACTGGTCTGAGCTACCAGTTTTGCTTGTTCGAGCTTAGCTTTGAGTAACTCAATTTCCCTTTTGTCGACCATTCTTGCTTGCTCTATTCCTGCACTTGCCTGGTCCTGGGCAGCCTCCTCTACTGTGGCTAGTTTGGTTTCTAAGGTTTTGATGAGGTGATTTTTTCACTTCAGCTGATTTTTCAAAACCCCAACTGAAAATTGATTCGTCGTAGCATACGTCCCTAATGTCTCGATTATTTCTGTAGCAAACTCTTCTTTTTTCTTMTCTTTCCCATCGGTCAACACCTTGAACTTCTTGGTCGTTGATCCCTCTTCTTGATAGAATTCTCTTTTTACCACATCTTTTCTCTTTTTATAAAAAAAAACTCATTTGGCGGAAGCTCTTCCATCCTTACAGGTCTAAATTCTTTGTTAAAAATCCACCCTGCGTCTATGTTCCCTTGAGTTGACTGTAAGGGAGTAATGGAGGTGATGGGATCTCCGATTTTCTTAGTTGACTGGCCTGGAGTGGTAACTGGAGCCTGCTTCTTCGATGGGTCAAGAGTTTTTATTTCCAGTTTCGGACTCTTAGTTTGCTCCTCCCTGTCCTAATGTTCTTTTGGCACTGAATCTTTTGAGCCTTCAGCTTCTTTTCGCTGCACCTCTATTGTTATTGGATTTTCTCCCCGCAATACTCGGGGAAGACAACTCCATCGATGTTCTTGGAATTTTAAAACATCGTCCCTCTCTTTGGGTGCCAAGGCTTGCATCCGAGCCAACACCTCGGCGTAAGATCTCGCACCTCGGAAAATGTCATCCGAGGGTGAATTTTCATGTTCATACCTTTTTAGCCCGCAACTGGCTAAGTGATTACTTAAGACCCTTTGTGGATCGTGTGTTTTGAATTCGACGTGAACTAATTTCACGTCCTCTAGGGCTGCTGCCTCCGCTTTAGCATGCCCAAAATCTAATAAAGAATATGAATTTAAATGAATAGGAAAAGGTGGCCATACCTTCTTAGAATATCCCTTAAGCTCCTTTCTTACGCCACTGATTACGGTTTGTCTAGCAACCTCACGGTAAGCCAGCCTATTAGGTATAAATAATGGTAAGTCATATGGAGGAACAGAAGCGCCAAAAACCCTGAGATATGAAAATTATGCTTCCACGTACCAGTTGACTATACTCCTCAGATTTACCGCGATACTGTCTGAGATCCTGGGTGGCGGGTGGCCGAAGATAGTGACATGTAGCGGTACCATCACCCAGTTAAAAATTTCATACATAAAATCTGAGGCTTTGTCTTCCCACAGCTTTGAATGGTAGACGTGGATGGGTTCAGCCTCCGATGGAGTCCATCTCCAACTCATCAAGGGAAAAGGTGTGAGAAAACACATGGCGTCCATGATATACGCGGACATAAAGAATGAAGCAATATTTCCACTCTCCCTCTACGCTCGATACTCTATAACTCGATTGGTCAAACTATCAAACATCATTTTAGCCCAGTCGAAGGAACATCCCTCGGCGACCGTGTGAATTAGGGGCACCCACTGAAGGAAAAAATGTGTGGTGTCCTCTCTACCATATAGTCTGCAGTTCATCATAGCGAGATATTGGAACTGTGGTTCGAGAGAGGCTATCGAATATATACCGTTATTGTCCGCCCTAAACTTTGCAGGGTGTGAAACCCAATCTTTGATTAAACTAGACATAGTCTTGTCGTATTGCACACATTCCTTTTGTTTAAAATTCTCTAGGAATTTGGCATTGTAAACAAAGTTCGACACGGCTGGCAACTTGTACCTAGCCTGCAATTGTTCAGGTMTAAAAGTCACAATGGTGACCCTCTGCTTGTTGATGATGGTTCTGGTTGGTATATACACATGGTCTAATTCCCACTGGACCATATCGTAATAAGGGAGCAGACGTGGGTAATCGTTGAATTTTTGTAGGCGTGTTTTTTTCAATGTGATTCTCCTCTCCACCAAAAAATTGACCTAGATCATAATTTGCAAGATATGATTATGTTGTAATCCAAATTTTGAATGTGTATTCCTAGGACATCAATAGTTGTAGTTTCAAAGATATGAGAGGTCTTCCAAGCTTCACTAATTCACAATCAAAAGCATACCTCCTTAAAGTTTAATGAAATCGTCAAAGGCTATTTGTTATAGCATCGAGTTCAAGTGTGGTATGAGATGATGAGATCCTGACATAACCACCGTGGGAATCCAAGAGAAACCACAAAGTGTCTCATCATCTAAATTACAAAATTGATACAGTCATAGTTTTCCACACTTGTCCCAAGAAACTTAGATGTTCTTCAATGCATTCCAAATAAAAGTGATGGAAGGCTTATGAATTTCAAAATGCATACCTTCTTCAAATAACCTCTCCTTGATTTTTCTTTGAGTGGAATACCTCTTCCTCCTTCCAAGCTTCATGCAAAAGATATTAGTACCATGGGTGGCTCTTACAATGCCACAAAAGAAAATACTATTAACTTAACTCATGCATCCTATGATGATTTTAATGCACAACATCCTGAGCAAGGGATATCATAGGGGTAGTCGACGTTTCCCTAGAGTTACCCTCAACTTGGTATTGCTCCTACAATGATCCTAAGGAAAAAGTCATAATTCCTTGAGTGCCTCCCCGACAACGACGCCAAAATGTCGAGGTGTAAATATGATTCCTAATTCCTTTGGTGTCACTTTGCACTATGTCACTTAATTTGTCAACTCGAGGTTCAATATATACTTGTGAGGCACCCACTGCAATATACACAGAAGAGAACTTTCACCAAGCTATCGAAAAAGACCAACTAAACTAAACTATGCATAAATCAAAAGAAAGCATAAAAAGACGAAGTCACAGTGATGTAACCCCAACCCAGCTAGTGGTACCTCTTAGGGTAAGATCTCTGAGCTCTCATAACAATACGCCCTCATGTGTTCACCTAATGGGGTCACAGATAAAGTGATTCTGTAGCACACTAAAGTAAAGCAAAGAAAACTATCTATTTCACTTTAACTCACACATTAAAATACAAAAAATGAAACTACTACTTAGTTCATATGCCAATACTAAACTATAAAATCATATAATTCCCCAATTTACAACTTTGTTAATGATATTCCAAATACAGATTTGACATATAGTATTAATATAAGCAAAGAATGATCAGGAAATTAATAATCTGCTTAAATCTAAGTCCTAGCACATCCTACTCATCATTATGCAGCTTGACACAGGTGGCCATTATGCAGCCTGCGTCCAATCTACAAAATGGATTTAACTCAAAAAGAAATTAGCATAAACTAACAACTATTTAGAAACTAATATGTAATAGTTATACGCTGAAATTAAATAGCACATAGCCATACTTGTGAGTGGGCCCAAGAGCACAGGCATGCATGTGCTCACAGTTAATAATTCACCAGTACAAAATTAGATTACTACCCCACACATGAACGACAATACTATATTAAATCAACAAAGTAACAAAAGTCTGGAACAACTCACCATCTTTCTCACTATAACCCGTACTAGGCATCCCCTTTTCTCTTAGGAGAGCATGCATATTTATACAATAAAAGGGGATTTGGTTTCTCCAAATATGGAGCGACCAGCCCCTATTATGCTGCTACAGAAGTTAAAACAACTTATATGCCTTTGTCCTATTATTTTCTTAATGACATGTTGCCATACAACAACCAATGAGGATCAACTCCTTCTCAGATTCCAAGGAACTTCATAACTGTTGTCTAAACCAATTGAACTGCAAGTATATCTGTGTCTAAATTTGGATCCTCATGCGCTAAGTTCTAGCACTGATGTACTAATCTCCTTCTTATATATCCTTATGTTGATTGGTGAAGGCTCACAGACACATATTACATATGCCGGAAATATTTTAAATATATCCTTATGCTGATTGGTGAAGGCTCACAGACACATATTACATATGCTGGAAATATTTAAAATTAATCTCCTTACTGATATATTTCCACGTTGAGTATGTTGAGAATACAATAATCCCATTTTGTTGTTATGTCTTTACACAAGTTGAGAATAATAATGTTAATCCCCTTTTGCTAGTATAATAATATATATTAATTTCCTTTGATATATATATATATACACTAGGGATATCTATTTTAATTCTCCTCGTTGATATGTATGCGCTGGAGATATTCACATTAATTTCCCTTGCTGATATGCCTTCATTGTTCTTGAAATACTTCATATATCTTCCAAGGAAACCTTAAATACTTATAATTTATAATCATAGTTAGCTTTAAAAATCATGCACGGTTCTAAGCTACTACAGGCCTGATTCTATAGCAAGTTGCTACAGTCCTGATTCCATAGCAGGATGATTTGAAAATATGGGAACCCTGCAATTTTATAAACTTGTAATGACTCTAAATATGTGGCAATGGATGTGCAATGACCCTGATTTGAAAAATATGTGAACCTTAAAAGAAAAACCCTGTAACGACTTGTCCACACATGAGATGACACTTCAAAAGTAAATACAAAACATGATACTTCCCTAATATTAATCATAAATCCAATGAAATATTAAGAAATGCAATTGGAAAACATATTGAGCCTAAATCCCGCAAATGGGCATTAAAATGGATAAGATAGGGTTATAGGTAAATGATAAAGGGTTAAAAGGAAGAAAAATAAGATGTCAAATTATGGTAATTTTGTATCTCATCACAAATCGAATGAGTTCCCATTAACTCCTCCAATGCAAATGGGAGGAGTTCCCACTAACTCCTTCGAAAAGGGACAACCCCCCCCCATAATGTTGTTCATATTTTGGAAATAACTTTTGACTCGGGTGTCCATTTCATGTGTTCTTTATACCTTTGGAAAGGTCTTTCCAAGATAAACAACTTCACAATTATATGATTTGATAAATTACTAACCTATTGTCTTGATTTTTCAAGATGAAGATATGGTACCTTGTTGATATCCCTAGAGAAGGCAACACCTCGATCATGAGCAGATGAAGCAGGAATCGAATGCAAGGAACTTTACATGATATTTCAATTAATTAATGCCTCAATTATATTCATTTAAATGATTAATATTAATGATTTATTCAAATATCACTCATCATCAAATGTATGATGGTGTCAAGTACCAATGACGAGGGGAGGATGTACTTAGCATCATTGTGATGCGATCTACAACCAAGGATGATGAAGAAGAAATAACAACAACTGTAGCAGTGGCAGAGGAGTGACAAAGGGAATCTGATTGAATTGGCGAAAAAGGATATTTGAACCCCACAATGATCAAGCACCAAAATTGAATGATCGAATTCCCCAATGTCTAAGCCAATCATTATGTTAGATGAGATGCACTATAGCCAAAATCCATGATAGCACACCGGCACTAGAAGACAAATTCAAATTGTAACCACTGACTTTCCCTCTCATCATTACAAAGGGAATAAAGACAAAAGATGGGAAATAAAAGGTCACTAGGGTAGGTGAAAGGCCAAGGGTCACATTGAACCTCAATAAATACTAGAATTGAACCTAAAGAAAGGGATTTTTTGGCTCTTCAAACATTGTATATTTCTGAACTGTTTTGGGAATACAATGTGAACTAAATTTGAGAAGCCATTTCTTGAAGTTTTCATGTACTATTGCTGAAACCATTAATACGGAGAATCCCTCAGGGCCAACTTTTGATAGAGAGAAGAACTTGCGTGTGTTGTTGTTTTTCTTTGCACCGTTTCAAGAAAAATGTATGTTGTTCACATGGGATGTAAGGAAATGTTTTTTTATAGACTATTCTGATGCAATCTATGTTACTCTTTCTTATATTACATGTCATGAGAGAACAAGTTGTGAATGTATGTAGGAACATGACTTAGAATTTTTTGGTTATAGACTTGTATGCATGTGTTTATAACTGTTCTCTTTCATGAAAACTATCGTATTGGGGTTTATGCATAGTTTAGTTTCATTACAACTCATTTTGTTACGATAATTCGCTCCTAGATAGGATATGATAGATTAGACCTACTTTTACATAGTCTTCATCTACATCTTTTGTTTGCATAACCATCCATCATTCACCCTCATCGGTGGACCGGGCTGCAATCGGTAAAACCAAAACCAACAATGTCTTCCGGACTAGAATCTCGATGGGTTCCCTATTCCAAACGGTGAGAGGTCTAATTGGGACTTCTTACCGGGGGTAACCCCTGTTGTTGGCAAAGGGCGATTTCAGACCTGTCAACAACACCGTATAAAATGTTGGTCGCTATTCTAAATTGATTATATGGCGAGGAAAGGAGCACACATTTTCATAAAGATTCGTTATCCATGGCTCATGCCAATGTGAAGTCTGGACAAGTGTTCAATTTGTTAGAGATGTTGACTTTTAACATATGTCTCAATGTGAAAAATATACTAGGTATGAAAAAGCCTTGTTTTTATATGTCAACATATTTGATTGATGTTATATGTTCCTCGATTCCATTTCCCAATCTCATATGGAATTGAGACCAAGATCAACCCCTTGTGCATGTGTATTGCTCTAAGCTTTGGGACATAAATTATAAGAGGTATTTCTACAACATTTGTGATTATTTCCTCTCTCCTCTTTATACTACTATTTATGGGTTCCCAAAGAACATAATTCAAAGTGAAGCTAGAGATGGGATGAAAGGGATATCTGATTGGTATCTAGGAAAATATTACACCTACATCAGAGTATATGACACTACATGGGCCCCTCATATTTTTCCATACTTTGTCCTGAATCGTCTTTTGATGAGAGAAATATTCTACCAGACCATGAGGACAGTGGTTACTTCTCTTCTCATGAGAAATATCAAGAAACTTTGGCCTTTGTTTCAAGTACACATAGGAAAATATAGTCTATCGAATGGATAACATGCTAGGAAATAGGCAGAGGCCTTACAAGATTTATGTTTATGCCTTGGAAGTGTGAAGGGACATGATCCAGATGAGCTCATAGTGAGTCATGTTAGATCTATGGGTCTCACTCATCCTACTAAACATGTGGTTGATTTTGAAAAAGAAAGGTTCAAAGGAGTTCTTTTTTATGAAGAGGTGTTACATAATTTTCTTAATGATGCTGCTAGACAATAACTACAATCTGAGCAAGAAGAAATGAAGAAGTTTCATCAATATCAATTTCAAATGTTTTTTCAAGAGGATCATAATAAATTAATCACCAAAGAGCAAGAGAAGGTCAAGAAAGCAGAGGGATTGGAGAAAAAAAGATTGAAAACTAATGAGAAATATTAGAGGAAACAAGTCGAAGAAAAATCTAAAAGACTAGTTGAGGAAGCTAAGGCACATAGAAGAGAAAATGAAAAAGCAACAGTTGAAGAAGAATCTAAAAGACTAGCTGAAGAAGTTGAGGCCCAAAGAAGAGAAAATGAAAGAGAAACAACTGAAGAAGAAGCTAAAAGAATAGTAGATGAACAATTGGGATGGAAAAATCATAAATAATTGAGAGAGACCTAAGGCATCCCATCGAATGCTAATTTGGGCATAATAAACATTTCGCCTCAAGAATACACCCCTCTTATTGTTATCCCAGGTAATTTGACCTTTTCTTCGCAAATAATTAGTTTTTAGGTCGTTTTCGTGGTTGTTGGAGACTATTACTATGATGACATAACTAAGAGCATTGAAAAAAGGTCAAATAAAAGAAAAAGGGGAGATTCTGGTAAACCTAGGTCATCTACAAGAAGAGATTTTGAATAGAAGGTAGGGCTTGAACCAGAAGAAAATTCCATACAAGCAACCTCTGCACTCCATGCATTTGCGGGTTTGAATTATTCATCTATCGTTGAGGTTATCGCTACCTTAAATTCAGCTCGAACCATGATCATTGAGATAGAGACAGAGTTGAAAACGCAAAAGGATAACATCTCTACAAAATTCCTCAAAACTATTGACCAGAAGGACAAACTGCACAAGGAAGAAATTAAGAAGACTATGCAAGTTGTGAGAGATGAGCTTACTTCAAAATTTGAAAGAGCCATCAGGGCTTCTAATAATCTCAAAATAGAGGAATTGAACATAGCTTTGCAAAATCAGAAAAATGAAATGAATGACGAGTTTGATAAAAGAGCATAGTTAGAACGTGACACCCATATGAAAGAGATGGAATCTACAAAGCTAAAGATTTGTGAAGAAATGGAACAAATCAAGAGGGAACATGCCATAGAAATAACTCATTTGCAAATTGAGCTAGATGAATCCAAACAATTTGTTGAACAACAAAGTTGTTAGATCAAGGGATTGGAACAGGAAAAGAAGAAGCTTGAAGAGGTTCTAGAATAAAACAAGGAAAGTACTCTTGCTTTGGAAGTCATCAAGGCATAGGAAATAAAACTCAATAAAAAAATTAGATATGAACATAAATAATGTTTATGTCTCCTCAATGATATGTAGGCTGACAGGGATGATCAACTAAGACTAGAAGATCAAATAGTTGAATCCAAGGATCAACACCAAAGGGAAAATGATTCCTTTGACATAATTGTTAACTAACAAGGAGTATACAAGGATCCCCCAACTACATTTCCATCATATTCTAGAAAATAAACAATAACAGACCAAGTCATCCTCGATACATGGAAGTCTTTATAAGAAGATATTCATGCCATCCAAGAAACAACATCTAAAGCATGCAAACTACTATGGAATAGTTCATATGATCTCTTTGAAGAGTTCAAGATGCATCTGATGTCCCCCATTAGTGAAGAAACAATTTCCAAAGTCAGAATAGATGAAGTGGAAGAGCACATGGAAATTAGTAGAATGAATATTGAACATTTAACTGAAGTAAATAAATAATCCATGGAAGAACATTTGTTGAAACATGTCCGGATCATCACTATGACCCAAGACTTTGTTAAACGTACAACACAAGAATTGAAGCAAGATGTTTCCACCAAAGTTTGTGATGGAGAATTGGATATTGAAAAGACGCAGTCAAAGAAATTAAAGAAGATCATGGAAAATTGTTCACTATGGAAGGAATATTGGGACCTGATGTTGATGTAGAAGAACTCATGATGATCCCAATTTTCATAATTGCTCCACATGTCTCATATTTTTTGTTTTGTAATCCTAATAAGGATAAGAATGCGAAGAGTCATTTTTTGTAAAGTTCCCTTTACTTATGATTGAATCTCGAGAATGTAAACAATCACTGGATAATTACAAAAGGCATGATTGTAAATGAGAAAGGGCTTTTGACTCGGATTATATCAGGACAATACTACTACTCTGGTAATTTGAACAAGAGACACCTTTTGAGAATTTGGTATAAATGTATATGAATGAGACTATTATGCTTATGCATATTTATTTCTATGAATGTATGGATTTTAGTTCAATGAACTTTTTCTAGACTAATATATTGTACATCCATTGTTGCCATCATTTTTTTACTAAGTGTAACGACACTTTAATAGGTTGGTGAATCAATTATTTGTATCTGACTCATTGCATTGTTAAATTTATTTATTCCTTGCTTCTATGAATTAATTCTGTGCAAGTAATATTATGGTTAACTCCACTTATTAGAATAGTTTGCTCTTGATCAAGATACAATAGAATAAATTAGGAATGCATTTTAGAATAGTGAATAGTGATTTTAGTTTAATTTAGTTTTCTTATAATTTTAATTCATCTGATAACATTCTATTCTCGTATTCATATTTAGATAATTTTAAAGTGGAAACCGAGCGAATATTTTGGTCAGAAACGCTATCCCAAATGAGAGTGGGTCTAATTTGAACCTACCATCGAGCATTTTCCATTAACTTCTTGAACAAGTCTTTTGGGCCCATCAACACCCGGTACATAAAGCACAACCTAAGCATCAAACAAACCTCTTGACTCAAATTAGAAGAAAATAGTTCCCCCACCCTTCACTGCATACTTGGGGCATCATCACCAAGCTCCACATGGATCTCTGAGTCCTTCTCCATCAAAATAATGAATAACTTTTGTGCTTTTGTCATCTAATGAGATGCACCATTGTCCAAGTACCATGCACTCCTCGTGATTGTGTTGGTAGAAAGGTAAGAAACTAGTGATAAATCCCTATCAAACTTCACAACAAACACATCCAACTGAGTTTCTGTAGATGATGCTACCTGCTACGGTTTTCCTCTTCCTTTCTTCTTCTTCAGACACTAAGATGCATAATGACCATTCTTGTGGCATGCAAAACACTTGATTTTACTCAAGTACTTCTTCTTATCCAACATGATGTAACTCCATCACTATTACCCTTCTTGTTGAGAACCTTTCCTTTGCCCTTCCTTGTCTTACTAACAAGGGCTAGGTTCTCATCACTACCTCCTTGATTGTTGACTTTAGACTCCTCCCAAGTCTCTTCTTGGATACAATTGTCCCATAGACTTCTCCGCTCTAGAATATTTTCCCAAGTGCAGACTCCCTTGACAAATGGTTCCCAAGACTTTGGGAAACCATTCAATCCCACATTTACAATTTCTATGTCATCCACTTTCTCCCCAATAGTTAAAAATTGATCACGTACATGAGTGATCCTCATGAAGTTGCTGGTAATATTTTCAGATCTAGACATCTACACAGATCTAAGTTTATTTCTCAAGATCATCTTCTTGTTCAAGTTATTGCTATGGAAAAAAAATACCAGGGCATAAAACATTTCCTTATTCGTCTTCTTCTCGGATAAGCTAGGAATCAAATGATTCTTGACTGCATCCAAGATTACCCGCTAGGATTTAATCTCCTTCTTCTTGTGGACTGCCAATGTTTGTGAATATGTTAGTGCAGGAACAACCTTTTCTATAATCTCCCAAAAGTCACATTCCTTCGAAATCAAAGTAATTCTTGTTTTCCAAGATAGGAAGTTGGATGCTCCATCCAATTCATCTTCAACTCTCATACTTTTTGTTTCCATCCCTTAGATTTGAGAATCTGTTGAGGAAATAACCTGCTGCTAAAATTTCCCTTGTACGGACTTGTATGTGCCATGTAAGACCTATGCAGTGTGTATGTATGCACTTTTCTCTTCCATTGCCTACATGTGTACGTGATGTACTCTATTTCTAGCCAAGTATGACTACAAAACCAAGTTCTACTTCTGTATGGTTGTTTCCTTGAAATCTATCCATCGATTTATGATTGTTGGTTTATAGATTTGCAGAGATATCCTTGCAGATCTGATAGATATATTACAAACTATTGTTGTAATGATCCAAATGCTTAAAATATCATAATAGAATATAAGTACACACCATGTATTGAATGTCAGTGTGGAGCAAAACTCAAAGATAGATAAGTTACACAATAACTCCTTACAAAATAGGAAAACATAACCAAATACATTCATACATCAGAATTTGCATGTCCATAATAATGAATACATGATCTTTGTGTATACCTATTCACACCTACACATGAGACCACTTTATTATTAGTTCGACCCTATTACATATATATATACACATTACATGTACATTTATCCACATATATTCCCCCCCTTGGGGTCATATCACATACATTTAACCCTATATATTTCCCCTGTGGGTCATAACATAATACCCTCCTTCAAAAAAAATTGTCCTCAAAGCTTTGAAATTAAAGGCTTCACATGTGATGAAACCAAGTAATATGATTTTCTTATGTTCCTGCTTTCTTCTTTCCATTGATGATGATCCATCCATCCAAAAGCAATTATCTTCGGTTGTTATCCTTGGTGGCTAGTTCTTGTGTAATTTTACTACCCTTGTTTCCATGTATTATTGTTGAAGCTTCTCCAATTTGTAGTAGATGTTGGTATATGATAATATATTATTGAATAATGGTTTTTTGATTCCATATTCCATGAATATTTATGAGTATTCCATATTCTTCCTTGATAATTTTGATATCGATCTTCTTGTCTTCCTTGAGATCTTTCCTGACAATGAGGGTGTCGATATGGTTTCACATTTAACAGTTTTTTTTCATTTTGCACGTCCATTTCATCTATATTCTTTTCAAATACAATTATATCCTCAATCATCTTTGCTTGGTCTTTGATTACTCTAGCCTTGGAGATAATAACATCATATTTGGCATGTACCTCCTCTAGATTAAGTTCAACTTCTTCAAGTATCTTCTGGTGACGTTCTTGAATCTTGTCTTCTTTCTCCTTTTGAAGCTGCAATGTGACCCAGTCTATCAAATTTTGATGTCCTTCTTCAATTCTTTAATGCATTTCTAATTTTACCTCATCATTATTTAGGGATTCCTCAACCTTCTTGCAAATTTCTCCTTCAAGTCTTTTAGTAGATTTTGATAATTCTTCGTTTCTTCTTTCAATCTTTTAACCTCATCCAGTATTCTTTTGTTATGGTTTCATAATCTACATATATATTCATCTTTATTTTTCAAATCTTCCCTTCACCCATCCTTTTCCAACTTTCCTTTGCTAATATTTTATTTCTTTAAGTTCTTAACCTCCTTAATGAGTGATTCATTAAGGGATTACATCTTAACGAACTCATCATGTTTCTTTGTAAAATATTTTCTTAGCTCTTCATTATCCTTTTTCATCTTGGATACATTTTCTTTTGATTCCTTTAGTTCCGCTTGAATTTTATGCATCTCCTCAATTTTTTTTATCCTTGATCCATTTATTTGAGAACAATTTTTCAAAATTTTCCCACGAGAGGGAGATTTCAGTACCTTCATCAAGGCTATACCACCATTTGAAAGATTCATCATCAAACTTAAGTATTTCTCGAAAAGGAGTCTTACAATGTTCTTTTACCATCCTCAACCATTCCACAGGATTGATTTCATCTTTATCTTCATCTCTTATAAATTTAGGTATTTCCATTGATTCTCAAGTGAGGTCTAACCACAATCCTCAACTTCCAACCTTAGTATATTAAGGATAATGATCTCAATTAGTTATAATCCTTATTCCAATACAATATTCCATGTTTTCTCTTTCCAATGGCTTTTGAATTAGCTCAATCAGACATCCCAATCAAAAGTTATGATAGTTTAAGTGAACATACCTTTGAAACCTTGATTTGGAGTCTGTCCTTTTGGTTGACCTTCCTTTTGATGTATTTCTGAAATTTCATCCCTTCCGATTCTGAAATTTTGGCCTATAGTACTCTAAAATGTCTTCTAAATATCCTCCAAGTTTCTTTGTCTGAAGTTGCCCCGAAAAAATGTTATAGAAAAAAATCCAAGATGACTTGCTTAAGGAAGCAAAACCCTGGGATCGATGATCTGGTACCAAATGTAATGATCCAAATGCTTAAAACATCATAACAGAATAGAAGTACACACCATGTACAAAATGTGAGTGTGAAGCACAACTCCAAGATAGATAATTTATCCAATAATTCCTTAAAGAATAGAACCTCCTCCACATAACCAAATAGATTCATGCATCACAATTCACATGTCCACAATAATGAATACATGATCTCTATATATACCTATTCACACCTACACATCAGTCCCCTTTACTATTAGGCCGACCTTATTACATATATATTTGCACATTATATGTATAGTTAGCCCCATATATTCCCCCCCTTGGGGTCATATCATATACATTTAGCCCAATATATTCCCCCTTTGGGTCATAACAGTTGTGGATATGAAATCTAGCTCCCTCTCAGAGCGAAATATATGATACCATTTTTATTTTCTAATCTCGACCCTAGATAAATTGTTTACTAGTGATTTCCTTGATGTAAATCAAATTAGCAGCTCACAAAACAAAATACACTTGCTGGAATAATCAAGGAAAATAATTAGTGGAAGCAAGGAAACCAATTCCAAACGCATAAATATTTATGCCCTTCAAATCAGCTTATCATTAGAATAGTATTAGATCTTACAAGGGCTCCCTTATAGGGAAAATGACCCACAAATAAATGCACAAAATGATAGACGACACCTGCAAACCCTAACAACTCGTCCTTGGTTGTACGGTCCCATACAATCACTTTCCTAGACTTGCACATGCCTTCCTGCACTATAGCCCACGTATGTCCACGCTTTCATGCAATGTATCCCACATACAAATGCACCCTGAAAGACATATACAATGTGTACAACTCTGTTCTTACTGCTTTGGCTCTGATCTGTTGGATCTTCTTGCGGATGCCCCTGTTCTCTCTTCTCCCTGACCTGTACTAATTTCTAGATGAAAGTCCTTCTCCACCTATCCAAGATCTCCTTGAACAAAGGTCCTTCTTTTTTCTCTCCTTATAATGAAAGTGTCTCCACCTTTACCCTAGCCTTGATTTTATAATGTCTCCAAAGTGATTGATGGTTGATATTAAATCTCACCTCACTTGAGATCAATGGCTAAGATTTAATTCACTAATGCTAATAACTTTATCATTTCATTAAATTAAATTCAAGTAATTAATAAAAGAATTTTACTTTAATAATTTCTTTAATTAAAAGGGATAAAAAGGGAGAAGAAAGGAGTTGAAGAGGTTGATCATTTTAGTGAAGAAGTGAATCAAGATTCACCGGGGTCGATTGAAGTGGTCCAGATTGCCATAGAGAATTGGATCGAGAAAAGACTACATCGGGAGATGAAGGATTGTATCTATTAATCACATTTTAAAAAGAGGAGTTATGAAATAAATGATCAAGGCAAGGATTCATAGCATGTTTGTGTTCTTGTGGTTGTAATCAAATTATTCTATTTTTGTCTTAAAATAAAAGTAAATGAAATTTATGTTAAATGTTCATGAAATGAATTATGTTGTGCATTCAGAAGGCAGAGCATAGTCCTATAGGTGTTATAATTTCTACAGGGTCCTTCTATTGTGTCAGAGGGCCAATGTATTTATCGAATTCGACAACAACATATGTTGAAAATTTTGGAGGGATAGATCTAGGTGTGTATGCAATTCGCATGACCATTATGAGATCTCCATTTACTAATCCTACTTGGACCCACAAATTGTAGGATATCATAACTAGTCATTTCCCTACACATAATATTATATATATTTCCAATTGGTGGTCCTACTCCTGTTGTGATTATGCACTAGTAATGAATTCTATGACACTCGTGTGATTCACATATTAAATGTTTGGAGCATCAACTTGTTTGATTGTTGGAAAAAATGTTTATTGCAAAGTGTATTTATGTGTAAAATTTTGTATGCTCTTATATTAACAAGAATACGTTTGTCTTAGATTAAAGGAGGTTCCAAAAATCTATTATCAACATAACATTGGAATGTTTGTTAACATCTATTGTAAATGTTCTTGGGTGCCACCGATTCCCTTTTGTCGAAAGAATGTTTCTAAATTGATTACAATGTTAAAGGTTGTTCATAAATACTTTTATGGAGTTGATCCTGCATATAGAGGTTTGTCCATTACTAGTGGAAATTGGCCTAGGTATTTAACAAGAATTATTGATCGGTGGCCAAATGAGTAATGCTTTTTATCTTATTTTAAATTTTGGAAAGTACTCGTGAAAATGACTCTCAATCTACAAATAAAATTTAGGTCCTTTGAAGAGCATCTCATCAATTAGAATGTACTAAATTTGATTCATCTCTTCTTGGAACATTATCAAGGCCTAACCATGTATAGGCTTCATGTATTTTATAGGAATCATAAGCCCTACATGGATTGTGGTTTCCTGCATGTTAAATGATGCAACTCATGTAGGTGTAAGGGGTAGTATTGGGATGTGGCTATAGGTTGCTTGAGAAGGTAGTTCTTCTTTGGTGTTGCTTACAAGGTGGGATTTACTTGTGTATGTAGTTCCTTAGATGATCATATTCAATGGATGTTTTGTTCCTCTTACTTGTAAATGTTGTAGGACCATGTCAAATGCAAGTTGTTGATTTTGAGATAATGTATTTGTGGAAGGATGTATGAGATTACTTTCTTATATTATTTCCCCACGTCTTTGATTGTAGTCGATGAAGTCTAGTGTAGTGTCCAATGTATCTTTTGATACTTCTTTCCAACTCCATGCGTATTTAACGTCAAAATCTCATAGGCACAACATCTTAAGCATAATAAATTGGATATTTTTTGTAGGGACCCATCTCGACAAATATTGAAATTCATTCATCTCCATGTTGTAATGTATGTTATTATGGCTATCCTAATCTTCAGATGTTTCTTCATTGGGAGTGGGCATAGGGATGTAATCAACATGCCATGCATACTAATTATTTCTTATGCTCTCTTAGTTGGACAAAATGCCTTCTTTTAGAAGCCCTATGTATTTAGAGAAGGAATCAAATGTTTTATATAAAATAAATTCATTGCAATAGAAGTTAGCAAAGGCATTGGAATCTTTGGTTGGAATTGTAATAAAAAGTGACCATACATGGACACATGCAGGGATGGTTCAATTCTTCCATTTTTCATATTTTAATTCCGAATTATATGTCTAGTGTTTTGTGAGATCACATAGGAATTGGTGAAATTGGACTTAGATAAGAAATCTATTCAGTCATGAGAGGCTTGGTGAAATATTTCGGGGCCAACATTTAACTTGGTGAAGGAACGTTTGCAAGTGAGTATCGACAATTTTGTAGAATATGGCAAGTTTCTTGGGCACTAATGTCTCAGTCTATAATTTGTTTTGAGTGAAAATGATGGTAGTCATATAAGCATGGTATTTTGGATGTTCTGTAGCTATTAGTTTGGTAAACACATGGGGATAGTTCTTTGATCTCCCCTTCACTTTGGAAGACTATTTGGCAGTGTATTTCAACGCAACATTACAAGAGAGCATTGGTTGGCAATCCACATTTGCTCACCATGTCTAAAGTATGTTAGGATTATGGATTTTTAGTTTCTCATCATTGCATGTTGGATGATATGTCTTTTGGCCATTTTCATCAATGTAGAGTGACAAGTCCAATTGTACTTTCCAAGAGAATTTATACTTGCATTCAAGGGCAACCCATTTTATATGTAGACATGAGATATCATTGCACTTCATATGTCTTTGTACTTGATATAAGATTTTCTCATACTCCTCAAGTGGATTGGATGAAAACATCTCTTTTATATCTAGGAAGCAAGGGTCATCTTCAATGAATTGATGCTTATTTACATGTGTGTCATGGATTTATCTAGGATTTCAGGTTGTAACATATTTATCAAGGAAACTCTTTGTGTCATTTAGTTGCTTTGCTTCTTTCCGATTCAATGTTTTGATGTTTGGAGCACCATCGATCCATATAATACCATGCATTTGTGCAAATCCTTGAAACTGTCATTCATACCTACAAAAGGAATGTGAAATGATTATAACAAAGAATAAATATTATGGGTTTTGTAGAGGCACTTTCATTATTATATATTGTGTACCTATACCAATAATTGATTGTGTGCATTATTTTTTGAAACATCTCCTCATGGAAGATTCAAAATATTTTATGCATGTATGCAACTATAGTGTGAGGTTAGTCAATGATATTGTGATTACACTAGTGTCGGTGAAGCATTGGGTCATAAGGCGTGTCCTTGTGCATAACTACATGCAAGTGTTTGTTGCATGAAGAGTGAAGAGAAATATTGGGCATTGTAGTTGTGTAATCATTTCTATTAGCTATTCCCAACGTAGGGTCTATAATTATCTAGTCCCAAACATGCATGCTTCAAGGTGTATGACATGTTATGGGATTTTTTTTAAGGCAGTTCTCTTAGATGGACGCATAGGTTGTGGAATAAATTCACTCATAAGTAGAATTCTACACAAATAAGTGTGAAATAAAACCTCTAGACTAATTTTGATTGAACAAAACATAAACTTTTATAGCTTCACATCAAGAGAAATACCTCAAGAATATAGGAGAGAAAATCTCAACAAGATCCTAAGAAATATCAACTAAATAATAATAAAACTTGTTGGAGACAATATCTCATTTATCCATGAGAATATGAAACCAAAAAGGCATCACCACAACAAATAACAATCTCTTACATGCACACAACACAGATAAAAATGTGATAGAAATATGAACTAAGAATCCTATTATATGTTAAGCATTAATAATCCTTATCATTCCTCCCAATAATGGAAGCATTAGCCTCCAATGTTTTGGTGCTGAGAAACCCAATGAGCCTGATGCGGTAGCTGACCTTGTTTAGCAACAAGGTAGAATGATGCAGGAGCATTTTTGCCTCTAAAACAACCTAGCTTGACTAGACCTAGGGGGTCTTTTGTATTATTGCAATTCCTATTTTTTAATTGAGTTCTATAAGAATTCCATAGGATAGGGTTTGTTGAATTGAAATTTGTGTGAATGTAATCGAATCTACCTTATTGAGAAGATCTCGAGAATTGTGAAATTTAGGGAGATAGTTGAGGATATTGTGGATCTAGGAGATCCTAGAGATAGTTTGTAGATTTTAGGGAGTTTGAATATGACCTGAACTAATTTGGATCCTTTCCCTTATTTGTAAGCCTTTAAGCATGTATGAGGGCATGGCTAGTTGAATAGAGAATTAGTCCAATGTGTTGAGAAGAGGTCGATTATTGAAAATCGAGCCAAAGGAGAGAAACCCAAACTATGAGATCAGGTAGAGAGAAGTTATGACTGTAATTTTATGTCAATGATTGATTTAATAGAATTTTGTGTGGTTTATGGCTCTTAGTGAATGCATGAGATTGAATATTCCTTTGATTGTATTCTATTCAAAGTGATGTTGTAGGTTTTGGAGTTTAAATTGTATCAAAACTCTTATATTGGAAAATGAAAGATCGTAATCCTTGATCATTGATCATTGGACGATCAATGATCCAAATGTGATGACAAATTTGGGCCGAGTGATAACGAATTGCAGCGAAATAGAAGAAAACAGAGTTTGAATAACCCTTGCAGGTGAGGATGAACAATGGTTGTTGCATTGTGATGAAGGAGTGATCGTGGTCGTCAATTATAAGTGCCAAGGCTTTGTTTGAGTGTTTATCTTGAACGATCAAGATTAGATTTGGGATTTGATCTAAATTAGATTGATGGCTTACGTTAATCAACCATCAAACCCCTAAATAAAGGAAGTGTGTGTTTCAGACCCTCTTGTCAGATTTCCCTTTCAAGCCTTAACTTTGACGGAGTACTCCAAGGGATAAATCTAACCATCCATCGGGATAGCCGACGACTAAGATATAAAGTGGCAAAGATTGTGAACAGTGAATATATCGGTGGAAGATCAAGATTTTCCATCGGGGAATATCAGGAAGAAACTCTAATAGTCTATCAGAGTACAATAGTTGAAGGATACTCCGATAGAAGACAATTCGATCAACAACAAGGATTGATCAAGGTAGCAGATCAACGGTGGATCTGTAAAGAGGCATTGAAAAGGTTAAAGAAGATAAACAATGAGGATTGTTTTAGTAACTTAGATCGACAGATCAAAAGAAGATGTGTGGTGATGTTTAAGTGGAGCAGTCCATCGAGGTAATTTAGAGTCCAAAAGGGAGAAAGTTTGGAACATTTGGAGTTTATCAGAGTTCATAAACTCCAACCATTGGAGTGAATCAACCCAGAGCAACGTTATTACTCTGATACAAATGGAAGATAAAGGATTCTGAGGATAAATGTTGATCGTTGGATCAAATTTTGTGTGCGGGAACCACCGCATAGAGGATGACTGTTGATAGTTGATCAACGAAGGATCAATGATCCACGTTGATAGTTGATCAACGAAGGATCAATGATCCACGTTGATAGTGCACCTCAAAGCTGCTCAAGGATTAATGGAAAGGTACCATGCATTAGTGGTATCGTTAAAACCACTAAGGGACACCTGGAAGTTGGAGGAGTTATAATGCACACCATGAAAATGGTTTGGAAACCACATCTGGACACCCCGCTATAATTAAGGAGGAAACCACCTTTTGCAAGTGGTAAACTACCAGAGTAAGCGCCATTTGGTTTAGTGCTTGGTCATGGAAACATGTCACATGGGTGATTGTGAGATACCTTCGGGCTAGACTGAGCCTTTGTGTGTTTATCAAAGCTCGAGGTTATAGGTTGAGGTTTTATTAGAAGGAAGGGGCTTGAGACTTAAGCACCCATGTCATTGTATGAACTCTTGGCCATGACACCAGGGTTTTATGAAGAAAAAGGCTACGACTGTAGCTAGAGATGAGATCAGTGAACGTATGTGAAGCATGAGAGTCTACACGAATGTAAAGTAGAAGTTCCTATGAACTTCTCAAAGGAACAAGATCACTTGTATAATTTGGTAGTTGTAGAAGAACTCTAGTAAAGAAGGGATTTGGGCTCGTATAAGGAAATAGAATGAAACTTGAGATTGAAGTTGCAAAAAAGTTATTATAACTCTGTACTTGTAGAGAAGACTGATAGAGTGCTTTTGTGGAGATCCCTAGACACCCTATTGTGGGTCTGATAAGAAACAAATCATTTAAAAGGCTTCCATACTGTGGGTATAGACTTGGTGGGTCATTATTTTTGGTATAAGAGAAGGAAACTTAAAGTTTCCTATGCATTTAATTTCGTAAATGGAATACCTTAAATGAACATAGTTCATTTTTGGTATCAGAGCAAAAAATTTCTTTGTAATTATTGAAGAGAGGTTGAGCATAATTGTGCAGACAAGTAGAAAAATGAATTGGATATATAAATTCCTTAGTAATTTCTAGATAATTGAAGCCATTTCAACCAAGATGCAGAATTGGGAGAGGATGTTGAGGAGACAAGATCTCATGAAAGATCTTCTAGGTACTAGTAAAATGTTTTATCATTAATCTCTGGATTTTAATTAACATTGTTAGTGTTAATTAACATGTAGCAGGTAGAGGAGACTTCCTACAGAGGCTTGATGCAACTCACAATGGACTAGGAGAAGTTCACAAGGGGGAGATGAAGATGATTACTGATGGTCATGTCAAAGGTTCAGAGAGAAGCCACATCAAGAGGATGCCAAAGCAATTGGTAGAAAGAATATGAATCAAGAAGAGTTTGACAAAGAGTTTTCTGAGATAAAGGAGAGACTCAGCATAATTATGGAGTTGCTACAAGAGATTGAGGAAGACCAAAGATGGAGTTGGAATGTGAATAAGAAGTTCAATTGGCCTAGAATGAAATTATTTGCAAGGAAGCTGAGACAAATCTTGAAGCACAGGTTGAGTGCTTGGATGAAGGAATAAAACTCAGAGCAACTGAGTTTAGACAGAGGTCAGTGACATAAGAGGAAGTTCACTTTTGTGAACCAGAGCAAGGAGGATTCCTTGGAGAGGAATATGGTGGAGATGTTGATGTGAGACATGTTGAGAGTCTCATGAACTGTCAGGAAATTTCATGTCAACATGTGGAAATGATGTCAGAGGCATCAATTGAGGCCATGGGGTTTTATATTTTTAAAACTAATGATTTGTGTGTGTTTACAGGTTGTGCAAAGGATGAAGCTAGAAAATCATCTAGAACTGTCATAAAGATTGTTGAAGGTGGAGGTATTCTTTCTAAAGGCGTGGAAGTAGAAAATAACTATAATTGTGTTATGAAGGAAGATGAGGTATTGTCATCTCATGGAAATAGTCAGGGTGAAAACTATACACAAATTTTAAATGAAATAGTGAAGCAACAAATGTTGAGGATGAAAGTCTGATGGGATGCTCAAACCAACACAAGGAGATGATTCTAGATGAGACCCAAGAATCTCATGGATTTAACACGTTTCATTGGTGTATGTATCTAGGTTATGAAGACAACCACAAAGATATGAGGGAGGTGAAAAGAAACATTCAGATACACTGTTGGCATATTATGATGAAGAATTGTGATTGTTGGAAGAGTGGTTGATTAATCCAAAGCTTGATGAAAATTTCATAGTTGTTGCAAAAACAAAGTCTTCAATGATACCTGATTTGAGGGAAGAATTTGAGGCATGAATAAAAGAAGAGGATAAATTATTGATTTTTCAAACTAATTATGTATCTAAGTATGTGAATTATAGGCAACCAAAGGATGTAGAGTTGTCTAAAGAAGGTGGATTTTTGCTACAAAAGAACATGCAGAGTTTGAAGAATATTCACATGGACCTGAGAACATAAAAGGAATATAGGACAAGGGGTTGAAAACAAATATATGGAGTCCATATGAAGGACAAATCCAACAAAAGGCATATATGGACATTTGAGATTGATAAATTGTGGGAGCTGATGATGAAGAAGTTTAGATGGGGATACCATGGGATGAAAGAGGCAATTAACAACAAATTACAGTTGGCTAAAAAAGATTACATCAGTTGGGTGATTAGAAAGCAATAGAGTAAAGTATGGGATCCTAGAAGGTTATAGACAACAACAAGGCAACAACAAGATAGCAAGGCAAACAAGCAACAACATAAGGTTTGGGATCCAGGAGGACATAAACAAATGAAGACTCATGATCAAAAGATCATGGATGATTTTAACCCTGAGAGTATGATGCATGAGCATTTTTTCCTTTAAAACAACCTAGTTTAACTAGACCTAGGGGGTCTTTTGAATTATTGTAATTCCTACATTTTAATTGAGTTCTAGAAGAATTCCATAGGATAAGGTTTGTTGAATAGAAATTTATGTGAATGTAATCGAATCTTCCTTATTGAGAAGATCTCAAGAATTGTGAAATTTAGCGAGACAATTGAGGATATTGTGGATTTGGGAGATCCTAGAGATAGTTTGCAGATTTCACGGAGTTTGAATAGGATTTGAACTAATTCAGATCATTTTTCTTATTTGTAAGACTTTGAGCATGTACGATGGTGTGGCCAATTGAATAGAGAATCATGCCAATGTGTTGAGAAGAGGTTGATTACTGAAAATCGAGCCAAAGGAGAGAAGCCCAAACTGTGAGATCGAGAAGAGAGAAATTATGACTGTAATTTTGTGTACAATGATTGATTTAATATACTTTTGTGTGGTTTATGGCTCTATGTGACAGCGTGAGATTGAATATTCCTTTGAATGTATTCTCTTCAGAGTGATGTTGTATGTTTTGGAGTTTAAATTGTATCAAAACTCTTATATTGGAGAATGAGAGGTCGTAACCCTTGATCATCAATCATTGGACGATCAATGATCCAAACGTGATGAAAAATTTGGGTTGAGTGATAATGAATTGCAACGAAATCGAATAAAATAGTTTGAATAACCCTTGTAGGTGAGGATGAACAATGGTTGTTGGATTGTGATGAAGGAGTGATCATGGCCATAAATTATAAGCGCTAAGGATTTGTTTGTGTGTTTATCCTGAATGGTCGAAATTAGATCTGGGAGTTGATCTAGATCATATTGACGACTCACGTTAATCAACAATCGGACCCCGAAATAAAGGAAGTGTGTGTTTTAGACCCTCTTTTCGAAGTTCCCTTTCAAACCTTAACTCTGACACAATACTCCAAGGGAGAAATCTAATCATCCATTGGGATAACAGTTGATGACTGAGATCTAAAGTGGAAAATATTGTGAAAAGTGAATATATCAGTGGAAGATCGAGACCATCCATCGGGGAAGATCAAGAAGAAAATCTAACCTTCTATTGAAGTACATTAGTTGGAGGACACTCCGACATAAGATAGCCATATCAACGACAAGGATTGATCAAGGTAGCAGATCAATGGTGGTTATGTAAAGAGGCATTGGAAAGGTTAAAGAAGATCAACGATGAATATTGTTTCAGAGTAGCTTAGATCGAAAGATCAGAAGCAAATGCATGGCGATGTTTAAATGGAGCAACCCATCGGGGTAATTTGGAGTCTGAAAGGGAGAAATTTCAGAATGTTTGGAGTTCATCATAGTTCATAAACTCCAACCATCAGAGTGACTCGGCTCGGAGCAACGTTAGTAGTATGATACAAAATGGAAGATAAATGAGTCTGGGGATAAATGTTTACCATTGGATTGAAGTTTGTGTGTGAGAACCACCGGATTGAGGATGAACGTTGATCATTGATCAATGAAGGATCAACAATGCACATTGATAGCACACCTCAAAGTTGCTTGAGGATTAATGGAAATGTACTCCATGTTAGTGGTATTGTGAAAAACACTAAGGGACACATGGAATCTAGAGGAGTTATAACGAACACCACATAAATGGTTTGGAAACCACCTCTTGACACCTCGCTACATTGAAGGAGGAAACCACATTTTGCAAGTGGTAAACCACCAGGGTAAGTGCCATTTGGTTTAATGTTTGGTCATGGCCACAAGTCACATGGGTGATTGTGAGATACCTTCGGGCTAGACTAAGCCTTTTCACATTTATCAAAGCCTGAGATTATAGGTCGAGGTTTTATTAGAAGTAAGGGGCTTGAGACTTAAGGACCCATGTCATTATATGAGCTCTTGGTCACAACATGAGGGTTTTATGAAGGAAAAGGCTACGACTGTAGCTAGAGATGAGATCGGTGAACATATGTGAAGCATGAGAGTCTGCACGAATGTAAAGTAGAAGTTTCTATGAAATTGTCAAAGGAACGAGATCACTTGTAGAATCTGGTAGATATAGAAGAACTCTGGTAAAGAAGGGATTTGGGTTCGTATAAGGAAATCAAATGTAGCTCAAGCTTGAAGCTGCAACATAGTTCTTATAACTCTATACTTATAGATAAGACTGAGAGAGTGCTTTTGTGGATATCCTTGGACACCCCATTGCGGGTATGATGAGAAACATATCATTTAAAAGGATGCCATACTGTGGCTATAGACCTAGTGTGTCATCACATGTGCACACAACACAAATAAAAATGTGAGAGAAATATGAACTAAGAATCCTATTATATGCTAAGCATTAATAATCCTTATCATTCCTCCCAACAATGGAATCATTATCCTCCAATGATTTGGTACTGAGAAACCCAATGAGCCTGATGTGGTAGCTGACCTTGTTTAGAAACAAGGTAGAAAGTGATGGATCCCTGATGAGTCTAGTGAGTATTCCTATCAAAAATTTGATTTGCAATGAGTGAAAGCTAAAAATATGGAACAATATTTGCAAGATGATTGATTAGGAACTATGTGTCCAATGTTGTTTCATGATACACGTTGAAAACATTGTGGATGCTTAATTGGTTTGAAAGATCACGGGGAAAAGAATTATGAACCTAGAGGGAATCTTAAAGTGATGATTAATGTTGAACTAGGTTGTGAACCAGTGAGAAGAGGCCACCAAATATAAAATTCCAAGTGAGTAAAGAACTTTGCAATAGGTGAGATACTCAAAAGTTTTTAAATTGTCCTCCTAAGGTAGCATCTCGAGGAAACTAAGGCCAATGAGAGAGCAAAGAAAATTTTAAAAGAGGAGGTGTCCAAGAGTCCTCTAAAATTGTTGAATGAACTTGGGACTACTAATCATAAAGTCAATCCTCTCTTCCTCTTATAAGTTCCTCCAAGTGTTAATTAGATTTTGATTTTCCACACGCTTTGCAACCAACAGTTTGGTAAGCCCTGTAAGATTTAACTCGATGAATGGAACCTTCTTATATTTAGGAATTATAGTATAGTGAAACCAACTGTTTATATCAAGGATCTAATTGTCTAACCAAGGATCTATTGAAATGGCTATCGTGCATTTTGCGCGTTGAGGAGATGACTTGTTGGCATAAATATTGTTAACCTTTGTTGGCCCTCGACCAAGTTTGGAGGAAACATTTTTGGGTTTGACCACTTTTGGACTTAGATAGGCTGGTCAAAGATGAAGTGCCTAGGCAGAGCTGAGATCACGGGAACTCACTTATTTTGTGGACCTAGCAAGGGGTTCATTAGGGTTTTTGTATTAGGGTTTAGGGGATGTCGGCCCATGGGTTTACCCATGATTAGGCCTTTCTGTAAGAGATGTAAAAGTATAAATATGTAAGAATGTAATGTAGAAGAGGCGAAGAAAAGTAGAGGGAGGCTAAGTGCAAAAGACAAGTGATGTGTATCTTGCTAAGTGCAAGTGGTTCTGAGTTTCTTAGTGCAACAGATTGTGTATGTAAGTCTCTGCGCTTGATAGAGGAGTTGGCTTTGTGCCTTGACCTAATTTTGGGAAGGTGGATCTGGTGCTTGGTGCGTGAATCACCTGTTTGGTGCGAATCTTGGCTCTGTGGATTAGTGCACAGGAGCAGATGAATGTAAGTTATTGAAGCCTAATAAAGAAGAAGAAGCAGTTGGTGGACGTAGCCCCACACTAGGGTGAACCATGTAAATCTTGTGTTGATGGTTTGCTTTGTGCTATGATATTTATGCTTTGAATTTTCTTAGTTCATTAAGTGTTATGAATGTTAGATAGATCTATGAGTGCTTAGTGATATATTGATGATTGAATGCTAGAACTGATTCAATGTTATGTGCTAAATGGTTAGAATTCTTGATCTTTAGTATTACTGTGTCACACTGTACTTAGGGTTTGATCTGTGATGTGAACAAGGATAATATATTAATGCATGGTGTTCCTAAGTACTCTATGAAGTGTTGTAATCACAGATCTATGTCCCAGCTTGGTTATAGACACCTGATTCCTGTAACCCCCCCCTGCCTCTACCTTGAGTGACAATTCGCCTGCTTTGCGGGTGTTGCTGAGAGGGCTGATAGTTAGGGTTTTATTGGTGCGTTGTCGAAGCATTGAACCCTGGGTCTACCCCTGTGCCAACAAATGGTTCCGTTGTCGGTACCTGAAACTGTGATTGTTGGGAACTAAGAAAACAGAAGCTATGTGTGTAGATCTACTGTTGTAGTGCGCAATACTCTACTTGACTTGTGAAACTTTGTGCTAAGAAAGAGATCTGATCTAAAGAAAAGAGGGAAGATCTTAAAGTTTTATGCTTTGATACAGTAAGATAAGTGGAAACTTTTGTTTCGAAAGCATGGATCTAGGTATGTTTGATAGGTTTTTTCCTAGTCTGAAAGCTAGGGTGCAGTTAGAAGAAAGGGTTGATCTGAATAAATTTGATAGAAATAAAGGAAGATATGTTATTCATATGCATAGAAAGAATTTTTGGACTAATAAGTGGATGCAAGAACTTAGAAAGAATTTTTGCAGATTGCAGGTCGAACATTGTGATCCTAGTGTGTTGTACAAGAAAATTTGGGGAACTTATAAGAGGAAGAGAGGATTGACACTATGTTATAACTGTAGAAGACCGGGGCATCTTGCTAAGGAATTCCCTGGTGCAGGTCCTATTTGTCTTTGTTATAAAGTTGTTGGTCATGAGGTTGAGTATTGTCCAAGGATGATTGCTAAAGTGGAACAAATGAACATGATTCAAGAGAATAAAAGCATGTTAGAAGATCAAAAAGAGAAAGGATCAGAGAAAGTCCAGACTACATTAGTACAATTAAAAGAAGCAATGAATTATCACAAAGATGTCAGTTTACCATATATCTTGAAAGAAAAATAGCACATAGATACAAGAATAGGAGACTTCGACATAGACTATACCTTGGATGAGGAAACACAAGTGAATATTATGCCAGAAAGCACTTGGGAAATCTTGGGAAAACCTACTATGGTACCTTCATTAGGAAGGATAGGCTTGTTTAAATGAAAGATGATAACCATGTGTGGAAGAGTTACTAATGTACCTGTTATCATCCATGGAACATCGATAGAAGAAGAATTTGAAGTTATTAGGTATATTGAGAACAACGCCCCTTTTCCCCTTTTGTTAGGAAAGACTTGGATCGAGAGAGATCAGAACATAAGGAAAGCAGAGGAAGAAGTTGTCGAAAATAAAAATAAAGAACTCAAGGATTTCATAGCTAAAAGAATAGATCGACTGATAGAATAAGGAGAAGTTGAGTTGAAGCAACATAAGGCAAGATAATTAGTTGTCGAGGTTGAAAGAACGCAAGAAGGTTTGAAGAACCTATCCATGCAAGAGAGAAGAATACCCACACTGGAATTAACAAGAACATAGGTATTACCTTTGAACCCTTCGAGAGCACATCAACAGTGCTAAGCTACTACTCTAGGAGAAGATAAGAATAAGAATGGAAAGAGAAATCTAGAAATAGTTAGAGAGACTCATATCACAGGAAAGAAGGAAAGGAAGCTCAGTAAGAAGAGAGCCAAGTTATAAAATCTACAAGAAGTTACAGAAAATACTTCGTAGGAGGCAGGCTTGCAGGCTCTAAACCTCGCCGGAACAACAGAACCACGCGGAATGGGACTTTGCCTTGGCAAATCTATATGACCATTAGAGGCACCCCAACCGTTAGAACGACGCTCCAAAATGGATAGGAAACACATTTATGGGAGAGTAGACCACGTTTGGTAAGTTGAGACCGTGCCATAACGGACAGATTCACATTGATGGAATCAGTCCTGCCCATTGGAAGAATCTATTACGATGCTCGCTTATTTAACCCGCTCGATGTTGTGTCGGGACCACTTTTTGCTACCGTGATTATCTGAGACAAGAAGAGAAATGATTGTGTGTCGAAGTCATGTTATCAGAAATCATTGTCTATTTTTATACCAAGCTATCCATTCACCTACCTCGACCTATTTATGAAGAATGGCGGCCGAGCACACTGAGCTAGAGAATTTCGTCGAATAAGTTTTGAAGAATTTTATGGTTGATAAAGCTATGTATGAAGGAATACATGCATCGTCGACCAAGGGAGTACAGGCTTCCCCCTCGACTGGACGTCGTTCAAGCCGTGTCAACCCTGCTATTGAGAAGTGAAGCAAGCATTGTGATGATCTGGCTAACACAAAGAAGATCCTGTCGTTCTTGCTTGATTATATCCCTCGTTTGGCTGGCACAGTCAACCGTGATAGCATCCCACATGAATTAGAGTACACATTGATCACCGCATACATCTCAAAGGGGATACATGTAGTTGGAAGCTGGTTGGGATAGATCTCATTCTTAAAGAACAGTGATTTCAACCTTGGAGACAGAAAGAACTACGTGATGCTCGTGCCCCATATATATTTGATTAAGACAACTGACAAGAAGCCTCGCATAGTCTCCCAACCTTGGATAAAGGAGCTCATGTAGTCCACGATACTGAACGTCGTGAAGATCCCTCACTTTGGTTGACATCAGGAGGTTAACCCTTGCATTAAAATCCTCTTGTTGTGTTATCATGGAGGATACCTATGGCTCGATAGGCGCATTACAATGGATCTGGCGTTGGTCCACTTGATTACAGGACTTAACATGTAGGGACCCAACCCTTGGTAGTTCTACTAAGGGAAGGATTCAGACCTCTCCCTGACACAGTGCATTAAGAAGGCATACGACGAAGTAGAAAATGGAAAGCAAGGCTACAAGGTAGCCTCCATACAGGATGGTGTAGTACACCTAACTTGACAACTCATAGCTGGCAAGCTCGTCAAAAAGAACCGCCCCACGCAGGCCACCGAGTTTGTGGTGGACCTCGCAGGGAAATGCGTGGAGGGGATGCAAATGAAGTGGGCAAGCTACCTCATCAACAAGCTCTAGAAATACTGTCGTGAAGCACAGGATCAAGGATACAAGTTCCATTTCAGCTGGTTGTTAGTGTTGATCACATTTTTCACTTGGAAAATGATGGAAGGAGCAACCTTTGCAGAGATTGAACCATCAGAGTTATTGGCCACAAGGTTTTCCAGCCTATGGTACACGAATGACATGTCCAAGCAGTGGCATTCGAACACGGTGTTCCACACCTACTATCAGCAATTGAAGTTTGCCATTGAATCTTTCCCTCACATGACATCGTGCACCTTGCACTAGTAAATACCATTAGCTAAGTTCCACACAGATTGATATTATATATATATCATTGCTCGCAAGGATGAGAGAAAGGAGGAATTATAGTCCTATTACAAGCTGACCGACGAAGACTTGGAGGAGATCACAAAGGAGTGGCCAGCAAAGTTCCTTGTACTGGTTGATGATGCAGAACTCTCCGGCTCTAAAATCATAGGAAGCCCCTTGGTCACTCGGGTCGAGCATGTTGGGCAGAAAAGTGCGAAGAAGAAGAAGAAAAAGGAGGAAGTCCAGGATGTACAAACTAATGAGGAAGATAGCGCCTCAGACGAAAGTGGACCTGGCTCACCCGTAAGAGGAGGAGAAGATGAAGTAAATCAAGAAGGAGTATGGGAAGAAGGAGAAGGTGAAGCTAAACCGTCGAAGGATTCCCCTACCGAGATAGAAACATCGAAGAAGAGGAAGGTTTCTCCGTAGAAACACTTTGCAAGAAAGAAAACCCATGCGAGCAAGCCCCGGATGGAGGCCACACTCACGGAGGATGACATCGGTCTAGTCCACGGAGAAATGGAGGATGCATCTAAGGACCTCTTTCAGAGATATGGCACGAAGCAAGAAGAGTTGTATGTAAGAGTTGAGAAGGAACTGAAGGAAATCCAGCGAGCCATTTAATTGAGCCGCGCATTCCCTACTGCACTTTCATCATCAGAAACTGTAGACTTGGGGGATGAGACAACCCAACTTCTAAGACTGGCAGATGTAATAGAGGCTCGGATTTAGCGAGTCCAAGAAGAAAAGGAACAGGCTACGGAAGATCTGAAGAAAGAAAAACAAGAGATCTTGGAGCAACTATGAGTTTTGTGGTACTACGTAACTGCGTATGAAAATGAGAAAGACGAGTTTCGGGTGATACTCAAGGAAGGCAAAGCGAAGATATAGAGGGAGAAGGACTAGCTGCTTATAGAGAAGACTACAGTCAAAGAAGTGGTGAGAAAATCACTTTGTTTTGTGTTAAGCTTGGCACAGGAGGAACATGAGGCAGTCAAGGTTCAAGTGATGAAGCTCGTTGAGGCTATCCAACAGATTCAAGAAAGGGTAACGGAGCTAGAGATCCAAGCAGTACCAAGCACTCTATAAGAAGTGCATGACCAGAGGGAGGAAGCTGCTAAGAGGAAAATTGAAAGGATAAGAACCCTCGCCTCATAATGTAAGCAACTGAGTGACATAAACGCACAGACCTGCGAACGTCTCATGGAAGATCCAGAGCTTAGGAAGTTGGAAGCACTACTGAAGGAGGTGCAGTAGCAGGAACTTGTAGTTCAAGCACAGATGAAGTCACTCACTGCGGTCGAGAGAATGAAGATATCACAAGAACAACGTGCATCCCAGTAGCATATTACTGCCATCCAGGGAAGAGTCATGGAGGTCACACAAAGGCTACAACCAGTGCATGAAGAATCTTGCGCGGTGTTTGAAGAAATCGAAGGACAAGGTTCACAACTGGACCAAGTGCTTGCCATAGTGGAACAGAGCTTGGAAGGGCCAGTAACAGAGAAAATTATCCAGGAGTTCGCTGAGTAGGAGGCTTAGGCGAAGCAGCAGGTCGAGGCAACTTGAGCTAAGCTCGAGGCCTTTGAAGCAGTGTTACCCATATCTGAGTGACTCAAGATGAGTCACAAGTGAGTGTTGGGCGCATGTTGGCCCTCGACCAAGTTTGGAGGAAACATTGGTCGGGTTTGACCACTTTTGGACTTCAACGGGCTGGTCGAAGATGGAGCGCCCAGGCGGAGCTGAGATCATGGTATCTCACTTATTTTGTGGACCCAACAAGGGGTTCATTAGGGTTTAGGGGATGTTGGCCCATGGGCTTACCCATGATTAGGCCTTTTTCTAATATATGTAAAAGTATAAATATGTAAGAATGTAATGTAGAAGAGGCGAAAAAAAGTAGAGGGAGGCTAAGTGCAAAAGACAAGTGATGTGTATGTAGCTAAGTGAAAGTGGTCCTGAGTTTCTTAGTGCAATAGACTGTGTATGTAAGGCTCTGTGCTTGATAAAGGAGTTGTCTTTGTGCCTTGACCTAATTTTGGGAAGGTGGATCTGGTGCTTAGTGCCCAGATCACCTGTCTAGTGTGAAGCTTGGCTCTGTGTCTTAGTGCAAAGGAGCAGATGAATGTAAGAGATTGAAGACTAATAAAGAAGAAGACACGTAGCCCCACACTGGGGTGAACCACGTAAATCTTGTGTTGATGGTTTGCTTTGTGCTATGATATTTATGCTTTGAATTTTCTTAGTGCATTAAGTGTTATGAATGTTATATATATCTATGACTTCTTAGTGCTTTATTGATGATTGAATGCTAGATATAATTCAGTCCTATGTGCTAGATAGTTAGAATGTTTGATCTTTAGTATTACTGCGTCGAACTGTACTTAGGGTTTTATCTGGGATGTGAATAAGGATAATATATTAATGCATGTTGTTCCTAACTACTATGCCAAGTGTTGTAATCACATATCTATGTCACAGCTTGGTTACAAACACCTAAGTCTTGTAACCCCCCCTTCCTCTACCTCGGGTGAGACTTCACCTACTTCGCAGGTGTTGTCGAAAGGGATGGTAGTTAGGGTTTTGTTGGTGTGTTGTCGAAGCGTTGAACCCTAGGTCTACCCCTGTGCCAACAACCTTATTATATAACAAGGTAGTTATGTTGGAAAGTTCTACCGCCCTTTCGGAAAGCATAAGTGTTTCCATGCCTCGTGTAGTTGTCGTCTTGGATGCAAGCAAAAAGACTTAGCTACAACAATCCTTGAAAACCTAGTTTCTAGGAAAATATTTTATTTACCAAACTGCATCTTTCTCTTCAAAGGTTACAATAGTGTCTTCATAACAAAAATCCATTCAAATATGCGACCTCCAAATAAAAATCAATGTTCAAAAAGATTGGATATATTCTCTCTCCCTATTAGGACTTCTATTATCAAAATGGGATAACTTTAGACATTGGTTCACAACTATTAAATATAGGATTGGAGGTTTTAATCTTCTCTTTAAATAATTTTTTGACACCGACTATCATATAAATCACAATTGAAGGGACCAAAACAAAAATAACGAACTAACCTTTATGGGATAATCATTCGTGGAGATGGAAACAAAACCTATGTGCAAAGAAAATGAATTTGTTAACATAATCACAACTATTTGGTGACCTCCCTCTAAGAACATGTTGGTTTCATTAACATCTCTTTTGGTCACCTCCTATGATTCCCTTCATTGTGATCTTTGGGTCATCATGTATTGATGTTGATCCATGTGTAATTATCTCAAAAGAGAAGTCATGCAACATGATTCACTCAAAATAGTACATAATAAACAAAGAGTGACCACGTCAAAATGATAAAACATGTTGATTAAGCATGGATTCAAAAAGCATGGGAGGAGGGATCTTGAGCCGACCACAACCACTTGTTGTACCCATGGAAGAATTCTCTTACTAGTAGGAACAATGCAAATATGTAGATCATAGTCAAAACATTGATCGTATTCCAATAGGTGTTGGCTTTTTGGTATAAGAACCAAGGTCAAAGGTGCATAAAGTGTGATTCTAAGACAATACATGATCTATCTATGATTAATAGAGTGTGAGGGGATCAACACATAGTATGCCACCTCGGTGATGTCATTATAATATGAGAGAGGATGTGCTCTAGAATATGGGTATATTCTAAATATTCTTTGTAATGGAAATCGTGCTCTTTATCAATATGTTTAGGTGTAGAAATACAAGATGTAGTAGACTAGACAATCTAAGGATACATGCACAAACAAATGGGAGATCTATGAACTAAGGCATACATATAGGTAAATTTGTAAAGAGGCGACTTGTAGTAGATATGACTATGGTTGTGTATTTTGATGATGATCTCACGACTCTCAAGATATGTCCACATGTTTGTGCTCAAGTGAATCTCTAGAGAAAGATCCATGTGTAGGAGATGAACCAATCACATATCTAGTATGGAGCCAAAAACAACAAATGGAAGTCTAGACTAAAGAGTCTCCAACACCAATATCTCGACCTCCGGTGGGGCTAGGCAGGAAGAGACGGGAATGTCACCCCGGGTTTAGAGCCCCGACAAGAAAACTCATTAGACTCTAAGCTAAATCTCCTCTAACCTAAAGTCCAAGCATGAATTCCCTTTTGCTTTATATTTTTTATAATATTTAAATTTTATGCAATTTATAATTTATGATTTTTATGCTTTTGTGTATGAGCTCGTAAAGTCGAAATAACAAAGTTAAATAAAAACTTAAAAGAAATTAAACAACTAAATAAAATATGTACAAGAAAAACTCTAACTTAATAATATTTTTGTATTTATTTTGTAAGAAAGTAAACTAAAACAAAACTAATGAAGAGTTAATGTAAATATGTTAGTGCTAAAGTGAAACAATTAAAAGAAAGACATATTAAACAAGAAATTAGTTTAAAAGCTAAAAAAATAAATTATACTAACATTGTAGTGATGTAATATTTTTTATTTTATTTTCTTTTAAAAGTTAAAATGTAATAAATAATAAGAGAACTAAAACGATAAAGTAAGTAAAGAAAATAAATAAAAGTTTGTACATATTAAAACTAGCTAATAAAAATAAAATGAAAGAAACTTATATACATAATTTTTAAAAACTAATAAATTCATTAGTTTGTTTTATTTTATTTTATTTTTAATTTTTTAAGTGTTGTATTAAGAAAAAGATGAAGAAAATTGAGATTTAAAAGAGAACAAATAAAGAAACAATTTCAGAGCTTAAAAGATTTTGATCTTCATTTAAAAATGTTCCCCATACAATTCTTGAATTTTTGGAATTTACAATTCTCTGCGTAGACTCGAGCCATGTATTTAGCCTTTAGCCATTCTAGAAAAAAGTTACAATAAAGCAACCAAGAACGAAAAAAGAAGAAAGCTAAGCCAAAATGGAATGGAGCAATGATGGTGATAACACAAGGTGAGAACCTGCATATCAGAAACTGATTAGTGTTGAATAAAATCAAGCCTAAATACAACAAACTGACAAGTAAACCATTCACCTTTTGAGAACCTGCAAAGCTCATCCTCGCTTTATCCCATCATTGCTTCACAAGACTCCCTGTTGCGAACAATTTTGTCAATCCTTGCTGAAAGTATAGAGGATGAATGATAATTCAAAGAAGAAAATCTCACTGCATGTTGCAACACTTCTTACTCTTGGTTGTAGAAACAAAATAATCAAATTCACCCATAGAAGCAACAACATTTCCATCGTTGCTTCTTCTTATAATATCTAGACTTTGTTTGTGTCACTTTTGCAGATTTTTTTAAGTGAATAACCCTCCAGGATTCACATATATAAGTTGGAGATAATATCATGCGTAGATATATCACTTATTTTCTGCAATAATGATTTAACACACAAATTGATTCAACTGTAAATGTGTTTTTATCAAAACTTGCCTCCTTGTCCCTCTATTTAGATATTCGGCAATGTGCATGCTCCAACACTATTGTTCATTCTTTATAAATATATATATATATATATATATATATATATATATATATATTGTAGACAAACCCCATCAATGAGATGGCCCCATTTCTTATATAAGATATGGTATTTTTTGAAGTTACCATCATGATGAAACTCTTCACTTTCGACACAGAATGCAAATAGAAAATTTCCAAATTGGTGACCAATACAATTTCCATGGAAAAAAGGAAAGAGTCGTACTCCATAAGTTTGATGGTAAACATGTATGGGTGCATCCATAAATAAATCACTATGTGTCCATACCAGAGTTTGTAACTTGTGCAACTTCAAAATTGATCGAGTTTCATGTTTGACCATTAGCAACTACTCTTTATAATCACTAAAACATTCTTGAGTGGTGAAAAACTTGAAGATATCATTGACCATCCAAGGTCCGACTTGATGGTGAACTTTTAAATGCATGGTAGCAGCTCTACGAGATTGCACAACATTTTACGCAAGTACTGAAAATCGAGGGGAAGTCTGGAAATACTTTGTCGACTAAGTATTGTTGACCAAAAATGTAGTCAACAAATTCCAACCAACAGATGTGTGTTGCTTCTAGCAACGTGCAAGTTTGAAACAATGAGATTATGATATGTTGATTCTTTGAAGGAAAGGGGAAGGGTTAGGTAATGATAGGACTGAGGGTGACTCAATGTGAGACAAGAAGAGGTCGATAGGGTTAGGTGGACCAGATTATACAATAGGAGGAAACAAGATGGAGGCCAAGTGATTCATGGATCGGGAATTTGTGGAATAACTCATGGAAAGTGGTAAGTATGAGGGAGTTTAGTCATGTTGTATAATTAAAGTGAAAAAAAAAACTATTTAATTGTTTGACGAAAGGATTAGTAAGTTGGATAAATTGTCATGGATGTGTGTTCAGGGAAAATCCCAGGTGTAACACTGAGCATCCACATCGTTTATGTTGGATCTATTTCAAAATGGAGGGGATGGAGAAAGGGAAAGAAGGAAGATGGGGTAAGGACTGATGATTGTGACAAGCAAGGATGTCTCTCTTAGCAAGTGTATGGCAGACAAAGCGAGGAATTACGAAAAAAATAAGGCAACTTGGTTCACCTGCAAGCTTGTTGTCCAACAAAAAAAATTTGGTCAATCAGTTAAAAAAATATACAGATTGCCTTTAATATTACCAACCATTGCTCCATCAACTCCAACCATTAAAAAATAAAGCAAAAAAAAATGAAATTAGAACAAAAAGTGAGAAAATAAACTAAATAAATGCAAAGCAATCAAAAAACCTATTCTATCCCTTTTTTTATATATATCTTTTATCTATGTACAGAGGAAAAGAAGAGTATTAACTTGGACTCAAGTAGGATGACATTTAGCATAAAGGAATGTGTCATCTGTTTTGCATGTGGGTCTTACGAATTTGAAAACTTTATGCATGGAAGGATTGCCAACATGCCAACAAACAGATGTGTATGGTGAGGAAGAATGACTAATCAATACCCAAAAGAAATTATTACCAACCTCCAAGACTTGCCAACCAACATGAGAATCTTTGCATTTAATACTCAAAGTATCAATTGAATCAAGGACATCATGTTTATGATTTAAGGTTTTTATATCAAAGATATGATCAATGCATTCATCAAACAAATTAATATGATCATTAGGAATCTTTCTCTCAAGAAGATGGTCATCATAATGCAAACAAGATTGATAATATGGGTTCAAAAACATAGGGATGTCCTTAAAATAGTCATCATCGTTGAAGGAAAAATTACACCTAGGAGGGATATGCACACTAGTGTCAAGTTCCTTAACCTTTCTTGATTGAAACAATGGATTATCAATGATGTTATACAAGTTAGGATCTTGATCAAACTCATGAAAATATTCAAAAGAGGACTCACCCTATGTATCAATAAAATGATATGGTTATTCAACAAATTGTTTTGACCACTCATTAGCAACATCAACAAATAAAAATGTGTCATAAATAGGGTTAATGTAGTCAAAATTGACTTCTTCAACTACATAATCAACTTCACCATCGTATGCGTGCGAAGAAGAGGCTTGAAATGAAAGATGATCTTGGGGTTGAGTTTTTCTATGAGGTTTAAAAAGGGTGGTATTTGGAATGTGGGACGTGGGTTGATCATTAAGCATCATGATATGATCATGATCCTCTTCACATCCAAGATCTTGACCACAAATAGTGAAGTCATTATAATTAGGCCCTAGGAGAGAGGGCTCCAAAGATATATTAAGGTAGGCATGATTTGAAGATTGATATTCAAGGGAGAACATGAGATCTTGTAAATTCTTGATGTTGGGGATTAAGGAAGACAAATCTTTGTGTGAATCATGAATACCAAAGGAGAAACCTGTTCTATGGATTTTCTCTTTGAAGTCGAGGAAAGTCGTTAAAGCTAGCTCTAGGTTTTGAACATCCTTTTCTTATAACCACCATCGGTAAAGAGGAGGTAGAAGTTCATAATAATGCAAGAGGGAAACAAAGTTGGTAGGGTGAATGGACATAGGAATTGAATTATATAAATTTATAAACCTAAGGTTAAATGAAATAATGCTTTCATTATCCTTCAAATGGAAGTGATTGAATCTCTTAAGGATCTCATAAGGATTATCCAAATGCCCAAAAGTAGAAGTAAACCAGTAGGAAAGTTCAGACCATGTGGAGATGCATTCATCAGGAAGGTTGGAAAATAGAGAAGCGACATTACCCTGAAGGGAGTTCATGAACAAAAGTATGCGACTATCATTATCATTAACTCCAAGGATGGTGCAAGCATTTGAAAATGCACGAGGATGTTCATCCACTATAACAATTCCATCACCATGAAATAAAATCAAATGTTGCTTGAATTTGTTAGGCAAGGGATTAACAGGGAGAGAAAACTTCAATGGGATAGGAACAAACCATGGGGAAATATTTAGGTCTTCTTCAAATTAAAAAAATCCCATACTTGTGAATGATATTATCGGGGTTAGTAGTTGAAAGCACAAGGTTACAACCACTAAACATTATTCCAATAACTTGAGACATTGAGGTCACAATCACCCTACCATGTTAGCGTACAGTCTACCAACTCAGCCTGCCATGTAACAGTATGATCTGCCACATGGTTGTATGGACTTCCAGGTGGTGCAATTTTACCGGTCCACGAAATGACCCAGAAATGCCAAATATGAGTGACATGTGGCAGCCTTTGGTGCTGCCACATCACCATGTTGACGTCATTTTGATGTCATCATGACACGTGTCACCTCCTATGTGTGCCATGTATGTTTTACAGATGTTGACATCATCTGTACTGATTTTGACTCATCCCCTACTGATTGGGCTAGGTTGACCAAACTTTGACCACAAATATCTTTCGATTCGTAACTTCGTTTGACGAGTCATTTGCGTTGTTGGAAATCTTGCGTCGAGCTCTTCGCGACGATGTCATTTTCACTAAGTTTTGAGAACTTTTCATTTTTTCCCTTTCTCTATCCACTGAGGCCATTATGAGCTTCATGAGTTGCTTCTGCAAGTTTTGAGTTGTCCTTAGTCTTCTCTCGATCCCTTTTTGGATCACATTCACTCACAAGTGTGTACTTGTGGTGAAAGATCCTGGTGTGGTATTTTTCCTATTCATGGTGATTTGAAAATAATTTTTTTATTAATTGGGTTGGTTTTCATTGATGTCAACCCTTGAAGAAAGTCTGGTAGCAAATTCCGATAGCACAAAGGTTTGGGTAATGGACCCAAGTTCGTTTGATGGATAATGTTATGAGTTTTGATATATTTGTAGGCAAGACTATTCTAGATGGATAGTACATGTCATGCCATTTCTATTGGTATGTGGAACATCACATAACTCTTCACAGTTAGAGAGTTATGGTCATGTGAAGTTGGAGAACCCTCATGAGTCATCTAGAAGCCCCAAAAGGTCAAAGTAGTCAAAGTGGTTGCAAAGAATAAATTATTTAAATAATAAAGTGAAGTGATGAGTGTATTATAAGTCAAAGTGGATACAAAATAAATTATTTAATTAATAAAGTTAAAGGAGAAATTACTAAGTGGACAAGTGGTTAGAAGTGGGTTAGCCCTAAAATAAGGAAAGTGGGTTAAGATGGTTAGAAGGTAATTTAAATAATAAAGTGAAGTGATGAGTGTATTATAAGTCAAAGTGGATACAAAATAAATTATTTAAATAATAAAGTTAATGGTGAAATTACTAAGTGGACAAGTGGTTAGAAGTGGGTTAGCCCTGAAATAAGGAAAGTGGGTTAAGATGGTTAGAAGGTAACCCCTTGAGGAAGCTACATGAAAGTATAAATAAGAGGTAGGGGTCTCTCATTTTTAATCACACTTGAGCATATTGAATATATACAAGTGACTGAGGTAACCAAAGGATATCTAAGCCGAATTTCAGAGGGAACGTGAAGTAAAGAAGGCCGAAATTCAAGGGAGGATAAAAAAATTTGATGGTGCTTTCTAAGGTATGTTATTTATAGGTCATCTCACCATTTTCACAATAAAGTTTTTTCTATTATGATTCAAACCATGAAATTGGGAGGTCGTTGAGGAAACATATCCAAGTAGTTGTAATAAAAATTACAATTTGTGGGTCATTGTAGTTTTGGAGTTACACTCCGTGGAAAATAGGGTTTGTGGCTAGTCCTGAAACTAGTCTAAAACGGGTTTTTCGGGTAAAAATGTCATAACTTCTTCATAACATATCCAAATTTAGTAAGACCAAATGTATTAGTTAGAGTACAGTCTTTAGTATTTTTTGTACCATTTTCAGATCCATACAACAAATATTCTATGCAGGGCATGCTCTACAAGTTCGCTCTCTAGAATAAGCCAGAATTCAAGGTATGTCATTTTTTATATAACTTCTTTTCTGAGAGGTTGCAAGTAGTGAAACCTTGGGGAATTGTATAAAATACACTGAAGAACATTGTGTACTATTTTCATATCTTTATTCATTATAGGTACATAATTATGATTATTTCAAGTTAGGGTTGTTGACTAATCCAAAATTAGTCATGTGAGACTAAAGTAAAGTTTTATGAAAATGCTAGTCTCTTGTTGTTAAAGTTAAGGAAGATTTGCATGTATGTGAGCATATACACCAGGTCTATTACAGAGTTACAAATGAAATTTGGATGATGAAATTGATGAGGGATTTTGGTTGAGGTACTTGTTGGGTACATGGTTGAGACAAGTAGTTGATGAGTTGACACATACATGAGGTGTATAGTTGATGATGTTGGTAAATCTTGATGAGTCATATTTTATGTGTATTTTATGTATGATCGATACATATTTGGTGCATGGTTGATGCACTCGTTGATGGTACAGGTTGGTGCATGGTTCATGCACTTGTTTGTGGTACATGTTGATTACAGGTTGTTTGGACATGTTATTGTGACAAGCTATTTGTACAGGTTTGGTGCATGGTTGATGCATTTGTTTATGGTACAAGTTGAGGTACAGGTTGATGTATGGTACATGTTGTCACAGGTTATTGGTACAGGTTGATTGGTATAAGTTTACAGCAGTATATCTCACAGTGATAGTGTGACAGTGGTTCCATCATTCTACTTCTATGTCAAGGCAGTTGGACGGGGCAAGGACAGGTGGTTGTAGCCACCTTTCAATTGTAGCTGGAGAACATAGGGGGTTGTAGCCAGAGAATTGGGGAGTTGGAGCTTCCTCCTTATGGTTGTAGCCAAAGAATTGCGGAGTTGGAGCTTCCTTCAAGTTGTAGCCTGAGAAACTAGGGGGTTGGAGCCTCCTTCAAGTTGTAGCTAGAAAACAAAAAAAGTTGGTGCTTCCGATGAATGTAATTATTAAAGACATATAAGAAAAAACATTCAGTGGTTTTCTCTTGCTTTGGGTTTCCACGTAAAAACATTGGTGTATTGTGTATGTGTATGATTTCTCATTTGTTCATTGTTTATTTACTTTGCAACTATTGGATGATAATGCTACATTGATATAACACTTGCATTTTGTGGTTAAAAATGATTATTTATCTATTATTGATTCACCCCCCCTCTCAGTAATCCAACAATTGATATCAGAGCGGGTTCCTTCATGAAACAGTTTAACCACTGGAAGGAGATCATGGATTATTCTGAGAATGGAGTACCATTGTTTAATGGTCAGAATGGTTTAAAGTATGACTTATGGAGTGGAAGGACGAAAGTGTTTTTACAGGAAAAGGGGTATTATGGAGTTATGGAGTTATGGAGTGGAAGGACGAAAGTGTTACAATCTGAGGTTGAACAAAGTTATGGAAAGCATCAATGTAACAATTGATAAAACAAGTGGGTGAGAATTAAAAGAAGAAGAAAATGAGTCAATGGAACAACTTTATGAAGAAGAAGCAAAAGATGAAGAAGGGTTCAATAAAAGGAAGTGCAGACAACAACCTCTACATCAAGGTTAAGCCAGAAATTTGCAAAGGATATGCAAAATGAATTTGAAATGTCATTACTCGGAGAACTATCCTTCTTTCTAGGTCTTTAGATACATAAAAGCAACCGAGGAATTTTATTTCTCAAACTAAGTATATCAGAGAAATGTTAAAGAGGTTTGTAATGGAAGATTGCAAACCAGTTGCAAGTTGAGCAAAGATGATGATTCAAAGTCTACATACCAGAGGCAATACAAGTAAATGATTAGTAGCTTACTATATGTGACAACATCCAAACCAGATGTAATGCAGGCAGTTGGACAGGTGGCACGATTTCAAGCAACACCAAAGGAATCACATGTATTAGCAGTGAAGAGGACTTTCAAATATCTCAAAGGAACATAAGAGTTTGGATTATGGTATCCAAAAGAAAAGAATATATCACTTATTGCCTACACAAATGTAGATTGGGCAGGTTGCATTGATGATCGACGAAACACTAGTGGAGCATCGTTCTACTTGGGTGAGTGTTTAGTATCTTGGCTAAACAAGAAACAATCATCAATATCTTTATCCATAGTCGAAGCATAGTATATTGTAGCAGCAGGATGTTGTACTCAGGTTCTATGGATGAAACAAACTTTGACAGATATACAGGTTGAGTATGATGAGCCCATTCCAATCTATTGTGATAATACAAGCACCATCAATATCTCAAAGAACCCAGTGATGCACTCCAAGACGAAGCACATTCCAATAAAGTATCACTTTCTACGAGAATGGGTTGTAAAGAAGAACATTAGAGTTGAATATGTGGGCAAAAAATAACAAGTGGTAGACATCTTTACAAAACCACTTCCAAGGGAAGCCTTTGAGTATCTTTGCCAGAGACTCGGAGTAATTTCTACTCCAAAATGAATGTTATTGAATGCTTATCTTATATGTCTTAGATTTACATGAGGAAGCACCATAAAGAGGACAGTTCAGGTTGGGAGATCAGTTTCAAGGACAGTTCAGTTAGGGGGAGTAGCCCCAGATGGAAAGATACCTTTTCCATTGATGATAAAGGGGGAGAGATTTATCAGATGCAAAGGTAAATGCTTGGAGAAAGAGCATAGAGGCATGGTTGCAGGGTTAGAGATGGTCACAG
>SNQJ01S0021039.1:56086-76201 GCA_010110895.2 Picea sitchensis | reverse complement strand
GGATTTTGGTTGAGGTACATGTTGGGTACATGGTTGAGACAAGTAGTTGATGAGTTGACACATACATGAGGTGTATAGTTAATGATGTTGGTACATCTTGATTAGTCATAGTTTATGTGTATTTGATGCATGATTGGTACATATTTGGTGCATGGTTGATGCACTTGTTGATGGTACAGGTTGAGGTACAGGTTGGTGCATGGTTCATGCACTTGTTTATGGTACATGTTGATTACAAGTTGTTTGGACATGTTATTGTGACAGGTTATTTGTACATGTTTGGTGCATGGTTGATGCATTTGTTTATGGTACAGGTTGATGTATGGTACATGTTGTCACAGGTTACTGGTACAGGTTGTTACAGGTTGATTGGTACAGGTTTACATCAGTATATCTCACAATGATAGTGTTGCATTGGTTCCATCATTCTACTTCTACGTCAGGGCGGTTGGATGGGGAAAGGACATGTGGTTGTAGCTAGAGAACATAGGGGGTTGTAGCCTCCTTCTGGTTGTAGCCAGAGAATTGGGGAGTTGGATATTCCCTCAGGTTGTAACCTAAAAAACTAGGGGTTAGTAGCCTCCTTATGGTTGTAGCCAGATAATTGCAGAATTGGAGCTTCCTTCAGGTTGTAGCCTGAGAAACTAGGGGGTTGGAGCATCCTTCAAGTTGTAGTTGGAAAACAAAGGAAGTTGGTGATTCCAATGAATGTAATTCTTAAAGACATATAAGAAAAAACATTATGTGGTTTTTTCTCGCTTTGGGTTTCCACGTAAAATCATTGGTGTACTATGTATGTGTATGATTGCCCATTTATTCATTGTTTATTTAATCTGAAAATATTGGATGATAATGCTACATTGATATAACATTTTCATTTTGTGGTTAAAAAATATTATTGCTCTATTACTGATTCACCCCCCCTCTTAGTAATCCAACAGGAATGATAAAGACTCAAGATCTTATATGTTATTACATGCATACCTAGAGTGAGCCTCATCTCAGAGAAAGAGTCAATTGGCTCAAAAGGGAGAGCCCTCGAAGGATTTTCTCCTCGGTTCAGGTGGGAGAGAGACGTCTCCCAACACTAACATACAAGTGTCATGAGTCTAGGTTGAAGTTTGTATACTTCAGAGACAAGCTTGGCATGATACAGAATGTCTCCCTCGTTGAGAGGGAGTGTTGATATTTGGGAACATCGGGAAGACATTCTCTTAGAATAATAATTAATAATATAATTATTGATTATTAAATATCATATATAATATGTCAATGATAATAATAAATAGTTATTGATTATTCAAGGGACGCATCCTTTCATGGATGGTCACCATATGTTCCCTATATATGGAACATTCATCATTGTAATAATATATCGATTATATCTCATACGAAGAAAAACAACAACACAGACTCAAGAAAGCTATAAGAGCTTGGTGCATAGCCTCTCATTATTCAATGTAAGAGGGAGCTAGCCTCTTAATTCGATATAAAGGATCTTGGTCTCATGCATTATTATTTAGGACTAGAAGTATGACAAAAGCGTGGTGAAATATTCCTAGAGCAAGGGAGTATGTTGTAAAGATCCTTTAGTAGTTTGGGATGATGGATTACAAATCCATGGCAACTCCCATAGTGACAGATATGAGGAAGTTGAGAGAATTCTATTCTAATCCAATAGACTTGTCCCAGTACCGACAGTTGATTGGCTCATTGATGTATTTGGTGAATACTCGGTTGAACATTTGCTTTGTTGTGAACATGTTAAGCCAATTCCATGTGGAACCTAGACATGAGAATCGGATAGTTGCAAAGCATATTTTGAGATATCTTTGTGGGACGCTAAACTATGGTTTGAGATATGCCTCAAAAAATGATTTACAACGGCATGGATTCACTGATTCAGATTGGGCAGGGAGTGCATATGACAAAAAAGTACTTATGGTATACATTTTAGTTTGGGCTCTACTATGATATCATGGGTTAGAAGGAAACGTAAGTCTCTTGCACTTAGAATTGCAGAAGCAAAGTATATTTTAGCTTGTGATGCTTGTATGTAAGCAGTGTGGCTCCGCAAGCTGGTTTCTGGATTGTTTGATCAGGTGTTGGATTCGACTATGATATATTGTGATAATCAGAGCTGTGTGAAGCTCTCAGGGAACCCGATGTTCCATGACAGGTCGAAGAACATTGAGATCAAGTACTACTTTCTCCGTGATAAAGTCTATAGGGGAGAAGTGATTCTCCAGTGTATCTCCACTAATGAGCAGAGATATGATATTTTGAAAAAGACTCTATCCAAGATAAAGTTTGCATACTTAAGGGACAAGATGGGGCTCGTTGAGATTTCTCCCTTGGTTGAAAGGGAGGGGATGACTTCCTCGGTTGGGAGGGATCTATGATATGTGGCATCATGGACTATCAGTGAGCTGCAAATTTGTATCTTGTTAGTACAACTAAGAGATGGTCATACAACTTAGAGATGATGCTTGCATCATGCTAGTATAACTTAGATATGATACATATGGTTGGAGTTGTGGATGATACAATGGCCTGAGGTGCATCATGCTAGTACAACTTAGAGGTGGACATACAACTTAGATATGATGTATTGACATCATGCTAGTTATGTTCATCCTAGTACAACTTAAATATGATGCTGGTGAGCTACATCATGCTAGATATGGTCATGCTAGTACAACTTAGAGATGACCATACAACTTAGAGCTGATGCAAATAACTCATGTCATGCTAGTACAACTTAGATATGAAATACACCTTAGATATGATGCATTAGCATCATGCTAGATATGTCATGCTAGTACAACTTAGAGATGACACAGTGAGGCATGAGGCACTGATCTACATCATGCGAGTACAACTTAGATATGGCATACAACTTAGATATGATGCATTGGCATCATGCTAGTATGGCTTAGAGATGATGTAGATGATACTCCAGATCATGCCAGTACAACTTAGATATGATGCATTCGCATCATGCTAGTACGACTTAGAGGTGATGTAGCTGATGACATTGTTGATGAAGGATTATATCAAATCATATGTTTTGATTGTTGTGGAGGCTGTATATCTCTGGACAATAGTTATATGCTATTGTGGTGGATGTGCTCCACTAGTAGTGACTGTGTGTCACTGGTTAGTAGTCGTGTGCTACTAGGAGTGGTTGTGTACCACTAGATAGTAGTTGTGTACTACTATGGATAGACACAGTTGTGTTATATTGGATGGAATTGTAGCAACTATATGCTACTATATGATTTCCATGGAGACTACCACTAGTGTTGGAGTTGATTTCCAACTCGTGATGATGTTGCTCGTGGTTTGATTTGTGTGATCATGATATAACATGTGTGGCTATGATGATGCTATTGAAAGAATGGTTTGTTTGTGCTCAAGACCATTATTGTTAATACCTCCCTAGCTAGGAGGGAGTGTTGATGTTACGGTAGCTCCGAGAGGTATTAACCTCCATGTGTAACCTTTGGCTAGAATAGAATATTTCGAGAAGCTAGAGAAACCCTAAACAGATGTGTAGAAACCCTAGAAATAAGTCGGCTCAACAAAATAATTAATATTAAAGTATTATATTCTAAAAGGACAAGTCATCCCAGACAAGTGACAAGAACCACTATAAATAAGAGATGATCTAGCTCATTTGTACACACTCACTTCACTCACTCTCTCAGTCAAGGATAGCGCAAGTTTGGAGCTGCAATTGTAATATAGGAAGGTGGATACTCTGGAGTGTTTCTTAGTCTCTCTCTCTAGCGCCATCTATCCTCAGATGTGCGCACTAGAAGCTCTTGGTGGTGTTCCTGGTGATATTTCTTGGTGGTATTCTTGGTAAGTGCAACTGCAACTGCTGCAACTGAGTATTGTTCTTGTTCTGTGGATTTGGGACTTTCTGTTTGGTGAGCTATCTTTGGAGAAAGATGTGCTCTCTTGGTTATTTGTTAGTTCTAGTGTTGCTTCCGAAATCATTCTATCTATCAAATGTTATGGTGCTCGGGGGTGGTTGTGTGCCTATGGTTGGGTGACAATAGTGATATTTTCTATGGTAAAACGAGCACATTGAATATTTTAATAATAATATCTACCATGATATAAAAAAAACATACTCTCAATGTCATGGGCATTGAAAAGAAAAAATGCTCAGACAAAGAGCAAATAATTCTCCATTTTCGGGGCATTGAATCAAGGGAGATATCAAAGAATGTTAAAGCATCCTCTCTTCAAGCTAAACCTCCATAAACATTGTCCCTACCACCCTTGGAATTTATAAAACTCAATTTTAATGGGGCCTTAAAAGGGAACCTTGGCCCCTTAGGTAAAGGGGGAGCTTTCATAGATGACTTATTCTAAGAGCCTTTTTGGGATCCTTGGGGACAAATACAAACAATTCAACTAAACTGCCAACTCTAGAAAAATTCCTTCGTATAGCAATCACATAGGGATATGACAAGCTTATAGTAGAGTGATACTCTTTTATTATGATAAAAACTCTTAAATGATTGCTATATGATCCAAACCCCTCTAGACAATTTGACTCATAACTGGAAGCTCTCTTTAGGGTTGGAAGCAATAGCCAATTACATTGTTTGCATCCCTACACCCATCCCCCTTCATGTCAAACAAAAAACAAACAATTTGGTGGAAAAATTAGCCAATGAAGGTCTGTTAATGGCCAATGAAGAGATAGATATCAACTAGGGCAACATGGAAGCAAACTCCCTCGAGAAGGTTTTCATCATCGTCAACAATGTAGATGGATATACCTTGTATAGGGTGTACATATGCAAGGTAAGAGGGTGATCCGGATTTTATGAGCAGAACAAAATGAATACAGATTATTAACAGGTGCTTAACACAAAATAACAGAGATACAGTAAAATTGGTTTTCTATTAATAAAGAAATAAGCTGGAAACTGTAAAATGCAGCGGAAACAAGCTTGTTGGAATGGTGGCGGCTTATCTCTGAGAAGAGATGTGACGGTTGCGCTCATTCGCAAGAAGAAGATTACAATGAGGCTTTGAATACCTTTTAATAATAAGAAGGAATTTCAAAAACCCTAGACATCCAAAAACCTAACCCTAGGAGATGAAGCGTCAAAAGTCATGTGGGCCCCGTTTGGGTAAGTTAGTACATCAACTTCCTAGGGTCGTAACTTTTGCATACGATCTTCATTTTAGGCATATTATAGCCCGTTGGAAAGGTATCATTGAGGAGATTCATTTTAGGCACAATATTGAAGGAACTTGTATATTGCAAACCATTTTCCCAAAAAAAAAAACATCGTTTAGGGCCTCAAAAAGGCTCCGGAAGTGAAAACTGCTAAAAATAGTAAATTACCAAAATTGCCATAAAATTGTTTTGAGCCAGTTGGAAAAGGTGGGTGGCCACTGATATCCATATAGATCAATCCTCCCTCCTTAGGAAGCAATGGTCTCCATTGCATTGAGTTCCCCCATCAGATGAGGAAATTTCTGCTGAATTTGGCTCTGGGTGAGCCACTTGCCTTGGTGCAGGATCTGCCCTGCTTTGATGACTTGATAAAGCTGGATCCTTTGTTGTCGAGTGCCCTTGATATGTGTGTCCACAATATGATCATTGAATGCCTATTGTATGAAGTCAGGGTTGAGCTATGTTGGTGTCATTTGTTCTGCTACTTCTGAGGTGTCCAATAGTGGTGGAAAATAAGGGCGAAGGACATCCACGTTGAACACTAGGTGCAGGCCAAGGAAAGGAGGAATGTTGAGCTCAAAAGAATTATCCCCCACGGCCTTGGTGATAGTGTACGACCCATAATAGAGTGGGAAAATCTTCCGATGGGGTCCTGTAAGGCGTTCTTTTTGCAAGTGCAACCAAACTTTGTCACCCACCTGAAACTTATGTGGCACCCGATGTTGATCATGGTGTTGTTTGTACTTGTCATTAGAATTCTGTAGGATATCCTGAACCTGTTGGCGGATGTGTTGGATCCTCTCAATGAACCAGGTGGCTTTGTCAGCTTCAGTTGGAGCAGGAGATGAGTCAGTCGAGGTGACCGCAAGGGGAAGTGCAACATCTATGGGACCCAATGGTTGGAATCCCAACCCCACCTGAAAGGGGTTGTGGCCGGTTGAGCTATGCAAGGCTTAGTTGTAGCTATGCTGAAAATAGAGAAGGCTCTCATCCCATGTGTGGGGGTGATTTTAATTATACATGTGAAGGATATGCACAATCATTTGATTTACAACCTCAGTTTGGCCATCTGTCTGGGGGTGGAAGGCCATGGATTTGGTGAGCTTGGTATCCAGCAATGACCAAAGGCTCGACTAGAATGTGTTGAGAAATTGACTATCCCGATCTGAGACAATGGTTTGTGGGATTCCAAAATGTACCCAGACTCGTTCAAAGAAGAGCTTGGCAGTGGTCTCTGCTATGATGCTCTTCTTGCAGGCAACCAGAATCACCATCTTAGAAAAGTGATCAACAACCACAAAAACATAGTCATTTCCCCGCTTGGTGGATGGGAGGCCTAAAATGTAGTCCATTGAGATGGATTCCCATGGCCTGTCAGGAGTAGGAAGAGGAGTGTACATGCCCTGTTTCTTAGTGGTTGGATTGGCAATAACGCAAGCAGTGCAGGACCTGATATATTTGTTGACCTCTTGTCAAAGTTTTGGCCAGTAGAAATGTTTATGTAGCATCGCCACTATCTTTTCGACACCGAAGTGTCCTGCCACCCGACTATAGTGGCTTCCTAGATCAGCTTCACTCGCTCGCTTGATGGAACACAGATATGGCCCAAACGACACAGCAACCCATCCTGAAGATGGAAATTATCGACAACTACGTTGGCACCCAACATTTGGTAGGTGGTGGCGAAGTCAAGGTCTGTCTCATAGAGTTGGGGCCATCCAGAGGTCTCATGGCCGTAAGATTCTAGCACCGTGGTGAGTGCCGCGAATGGCGGTCTGTTGAGGCAATCAATGATGCAATTGGTGCTTCCTAATTTATACTTGATGTTGAGGTGGAATTGTTGCAAGTATGTGGACCACTTTTGATGGTGGTCATTCTGCAATTTTCCCTATGTCTTCATGAACTACAGTGGCTTATGATTAGTGTGGATGACTGTCTCCTTCCCAAGAATGTAATGTCTCCACTGGCGACAAGCTTGCACAATGGAGTACATTTATTTATCATAAGTAGGGTACTTACAGACAGTATCTGAAAGTGTCTCGCTATGATAGGCCACGAGGTGGTCGTGTTGAGTGAGAACGACGCCCATAGCATAGTCTAAAGCATCTGTCTTGATCTCAAAGGGATGTTTTAGGTCTGGTAGTGAAAGTATTGGAGCTAAGCACAAGCACTGCTTCAAATCATCGAACGCTTGTTGTTGGGACCGGCCCCATGCAAATTTTCCTTACCACCATCCTTGTTTATTTGGCTGAGGAACCATGTAATATGGGAGAATCCCAACACAAACCTGCGGTAGAAATTGGCAAGGCCTAAAAATCTCTGAAGCTCAGTGAGTGTGGTTGGGGCTGGCCAGTCACAGATGACTTGGATCTTGGCTGGATCCACATGTATGCCATGTTGATCAATGATGTATTCCAGGTAATGGACCATGTCCATGCCAAAGGATCATTTTTCCAAGTTGGCATATAGCTTTTGCTAACGCAGGGTGTGCAAAACCTGTTGAATATGTTGCAAGTGTTCGGCCCAAGTCTTGTTGTAATAGAATGTCATCCAGATACACCACTACAAAAGTATTGGTGAATGGTCGTAGGATATTTTCCATCATCCTCATGAAAGTGGCCGGAGAATTTGTCAAACCAAAGGGCATGACCAACCATTCAAAAAGGCCTTCCTTTGACTTGAAGGTGGTCTTCCATACATCTGTTTGTTCTATCGGGACCTGGTGGTAGCCAGACTTCAGATCAATCTTACTGACGTATTTGTCCCTCATGAGTTGATCAAGGAGGTTGTCGATTCGGGGAATCGGTTACTGGTTTCTAACTGTGATTTTATTCAGAGCCTGGTAATCAATACAGAGTCACCAGGTTCCATCTTTCTTTTGTACCAGCACGATTGGGCTCCTGCAAGGTGATGAGATGGGACAGATGTGCCCCTTGTGGAGTAGTTCTTGGATCTGTCACTTGATATCCTCATTCTCTAACAAAGAGCAGCGATAGACTATCCCATTGGGCAGCGGTGCGTCAAGGGTCAGATCGATGGGGTGCTTGACTTGGCAATGCAGAGGTACCCCTGTAGGTGAGGAGAAGATATATGAGTATTCTTCCACGGCCTTATCTACTTGCTTCTACTGTGTGGAGAGGTCATCCATAGAGACTCTAGATGTGGTTGTGATCTTTCTTTTATTTTGAGAGTGAATCATGAAGAAGAAAAACTTCCCCGTTTGAGAGATGACCTTCCTACATTGCTTAGCAAAGATCAAGGAAATAGCACTAGGTGGGACTGCCCCGGGTATCCTGTACAATTTCTTGTCCAAAGTAATAATAACACTACGAGGCCTAGACTCATATACATCATGACGTTTCCATAAATAAGGTTGTCCCAAAAGAACATCACAAACTTCGAGAGGAGAAACATCACACAATACCTCATCTTTGAAGGGCTTGATGTTGTACAACAGTCGACACTGTTGGCTGACGCAGAGATCGATTCCTTGGCGGAGCCATCCAATGGTGTAGAGTTGTGGGTGCGGCATTTTTGGAAGGGCTAGTTGCTTGACGACCTCTGCTGAGATGAGGTTCTTCTGGCTACCACTATCAACGATGAAGTGCAGCAGGGTGCCTTTTACCCACATCTGTGAATGCAACTATGGTAGCAACTGTGGCACTAGGTTCTGCATCAATGATCTGTCTTCCCCTTTCTGGTTCTGGCTCAGATTCAAAATCCACATCTGATTCTGAGGCTTTCACTTCGGCCACCAATGACTGCTTTGAGTGGCAGTCAGCAGTGTTATGCCAAGGGCTCTTATGGAAGTTGCACCACTTCCCGATGTCTTTCTTTGTCTTTCTGGTGTCCTTCTTTGCTTGCATCTTGGACTGGTTGTCCTGATACTATCCATCTTTGCTTTGTCCTTTGTTCTGTGGGTTGGGGCTGCCCTTTCCTGGATTTTGTTGTGCGGGGTTCCGAGGCCCAAATAGTCACGTCTTTTTTTTGAGCTTCTGCTCTATTTTGACATCATATATGTAGGTCGCGCCCAAGGATGAGATGTCCATAAATTCCATTTCAGTCTGGATGTATCTATGCAGAGCACCGCGATACTTGAGCACCATATGTCACTCTGAATCTTTGATACCCAGCTTGGTCCACAAGGTATGGAAGATATTTGTGAAATCTAGCACTGCTTGGTCTCTTTCTTTCCACAATGTGGTCCATTTGGTATACAGGTCGTCATAATTCCGACAGGGTAGTATTGTTCCTTAATAGCATCCCTGGAGGATTCCCAGGTGGTCGTGACTAAAAATAGGGAGGGTTCCTCTGTTTCATTTTGCTCACAGAAAGTTTCCCACCAATCTTTGACATGGGGAATGACTTTGACGGGCGCAAAAGTAATTTTTTCTCTATTCGAAAAGATATGGACAGAAAAATACCCTTCTAGTAGATTCAACCACTTGTCTACAACATATGTGTCTATTCGACCTTCAAATATAGGAATATCAAAGTTTATTTGTACCTTGAAGGGGGCGGTGCCTCTGTTCAAAGAAGATGCATTGCTTGTTGGTAGCCGCCAAAGGATTTGCATGAAACCGAACCCTAGGAGATGAAGCGCCAAAAGTCATGTGGGCCCCGTTTGGGTAAGTTAGTACATCAACTTCTCGTGGTCGTAACTTTTGCATACGATATCCGTTTTAGGCGTATGATAGCTCGTTGGAAAGGTATCATCGAGGAGATTCATTTTAGGCACAAAATTGAAGGAATTTTCATATTTCAAACCTATTTTCCCAAAAAAAACATCGTTTAGGGCCTTAAAAAGGCTCCGAAAATGAAAACTGCTAAAAATAGTAAATTACCAAAATTTCCAGAAAACTGTTTTGAGCCAGTTGGAAAAGGTGGGTGGCCACCAATATCCATATGGATCAGAGGGTGTCAAAAGCCTATTCTTTGTTGATATTATGGTAGTTGCGGGAGGTATTAACCTCCATGTGTAACCCTGACAAGAATAGAATATTCTGGAAAGCAAGAAGAAACCTTAAAGCCTTGGACATAACCCTAGAAGACAAGTCAACTAAAGAAAATAATTAATATTGAGTCTTTAGCCTCTAGAAAGAGAATTCGGCCCAGACAACTTAGAAGGAGCAGTACCATTTGTAAACACACAACTCACAACTGCAGAAATTTCGTAAGTGCACAAGTCTAGAGAGTAGCTGCAGCTACTGCAACTAGTATTTTTGGTTTTAGGCTTGGACTTTATCTTGGTTATGGTTTGGAATTTTTGATTGGTACGCTATCTCTGGAGAGTGGTACGCTACCTTGATTGGATTTTGGACCTAGGGTTTGCTTCCAGAATTATTCTCTCTCTCAAGGTTAAGGTGCTCGAGGGTGGCTTCGGCTTATGGTTGGGTGACAATATTGCTATATTGTTTATGGTTAAACAAGAACACCTATTATTTCTAACAGGTTATGGTCCCACACTATCTTCATACAGTCTAATTGTTGGAAGATAGATTGGGAGGATTTTCTCAGTTACAATTGTAGTTGTAATCAAAGTTTTTTTGTTGCAGCAACGAAACCCTAACCCTCATGTTGAGGCACCTTAAGTGAAGAGATTGACCTAATTTTTGGATAGCCTAGTGTGCCCTAACCTAGCACACCTCCTAGTATTCTCATCAAGCTAAGACATCAAGTTTGATTTTTTGGTCAAATTCAAAGGTTGACCAAGTCAAAGCAGTCATGACTTACTCTATGAAGTCAGAAAACAAGTTAGAAGGGGCTTCTAACTTCATAGCATGGAAGACAAGGATTGAACTCATCCTTTCTAAGAATAAAGTGTTGGATATCGTGAAAGGAAAGATCATGGAACCACAGTTTAAAGAAGGAAAAGAGAAGTAAAATCCAAACGTTGCAGTTATGGAGAAGTTCAAGGACAATGACATCAATTCCATGAGTATCATAGTGGACTCTGTAAAAGATCACTTGATACCCTACATTTCTCATCTTGACTCATCTAAGAAGATGTACGATGCCCTAATTAATCTCTTCTCAGTTAGAAACATTGGAAAAGTAATGAGTCTAAAGAATGAGCTTCATGACATGAAAATGAATGATGATGATTAAGGCATTACATCATACTTTGTGATAATCTCTCAGTTAAGATATCAACTACAAGCTATTGAAGGAATCATTTCAAGGAACTGGTTAATATAGTAATCAACGGCCTTCCCAAGACATGGGATACATTTTCCGCAAGCATGAACACAAGAAAGGAATATCTCACATTTGAAGAAACTTTGGACTTGTAGTGCACAAGAAGAATCAAGGATTAGCACAAAAGAGAAATCCCAAAAGAAATACAATGATCAAGCCTTCACAACAAAAATTCAAGAATTTCAGGAATAAGAGGAAGTTTGGCCTAAGGAAGGAACAAACGAAGCATCAGTTGTCGAAGAAAGGGAACCCTCAAAGAAGGCCAAGCAGGATAAAACAAACTTCTTCTTCTAAGTCAAGGTAACAATACTCTTCAAAGTTCTTGTACATACCATGTTTACATAGTTTCTGTACATATTATACATATCTATTTTTTAGAAGATAAGATGTTCAAGTGAAACAACACTTATGGTGGAATAACAAGATAAGGATTGTTATCACAATGACTACAAGTCAAGCAATACACATGAAAATATGAAGTACATTGACAATCCTTGGTAACAATTCCCGTGGAAACTATTATACAAGTAACAACTGCAAGATAAGCCAAAATCAGAATCAAACTTGAAGAAACCCAGAAGAATTCAAAGCAAAAATAAGTCAGCAATCAAGAGGAAATTAGAAAAATACTTGTGACACTTTGCAGAAGGCAATAAGGATGAATACAGAAGCATGGACTCTCTTAGATGGAGGGAGTTGATTACAAAATTCCAAAATAAGAGCATCCATTCATGCATGAAGAAAGGATTAGGAGGGAGATAATCCTAAATGATATGATCCGTTGAGGATTATGAAGTACCTGTCCATGTTCCAATTGAAAGTAGCAGCCATGATAAGCAACACGTGTTCAGTTTGACTCTAAAAGAAGTCTTCTTCGAAAAGAAGCCTTAAAGTATCCTTGGTTGTCCATCTACATCCATGATCCTATGATGAAAGGAAGAAGTTGGAATCTTTGAGGCATATAGAAGACCCCATAGCTAAAGAGACACATGAGGAAGAACATGAAGATTCCAAGAAAGAAAGAAAAACAAGAACAACCAGTTGTTATATCAAGAATCACAAGACTACCAGCTTGGTTTGAACCCACTATGAAGCAATCGAGCAGAAGAAATGGAAGTTATGAGAAATAATAGTGTATGTAAGAAAATGTGAAAAAGACTTATGAATGGAAGCATTACAAGATTAAGATATTCTTCCAGAAGGAGGGAGAATACTATGACAACAAATTGTTCTAGAAAACCAGACATACCTTTTGTAGTATCCATGGATTGGAATTTACATGTAAAATATTGTTCTTCCCAACAAAGCAAGTGATAAAGAAGCTTATACCAGAAAGAGATCCATGTATACAGATATAAGAAGACCTTGTATGGATTCAAACAAATTGATGCAGAGTATCTCATATATAGCAGAAGTGTGGTGAAAACTTTCTATGACAGAAATAATGTATCAGAATGGTTACTCAGAAGTCCAAGTTGATGGATTGCTAATACATGGCAAACTCTCATGATGAAAGAAGAAGTGCTACTTGGATATATTTCAATTTGAGCTTTGCCACAATGTCACGAGCTAGCAGAAAACGAAAGTATTGGATTCGACCATGACATATTGTAAAGATCGGAGCTATATGAAGTCTTTAGAGAAAACCAGTGTTCCATGACAAACTGAAGTACATTGAGATCAAGCATTATATTCTCCGTGATGAAGTCCGGAAGAAAGAATTGGTTCTTCGATATATCTCCACAAATGAACATATAGCAGATATTTTGGTAAATCCTTTGTCTAAGATGAAAAGTTTGCATACTCAAGAAACAAGTTGGGGCTCGTGGAGACGAATTCCTTATTGAAAAAGGAAGAGATTCCTCCCAGGTTGGGAGGAAGCACTGATATGTTATTGATTTATGGCTAGTCATTTTTCAGTTTGAAAAATGGTCCAGGATGAGTAGTTCCTTTCTAGTTCAAAAATTAGTTTGATATTTCTAATGGACATACATTTTCCAGTTAGGAAAATGGTCCAGATTGGACAGTCATTTTCATAATGAAAATGGTTCGATAGACTGTTGATGTACCATAGACAACGATTCCCCTTGTGGAAAGTGTGGGGGAATGGTCTAGGAAAATCATTCTTCTTGGCAGTCAATCTCAGTAGTGGTCAAGTAGAATGGCTCGCCTTGTAGGGCAATCATTCTTTCGAAGTTCATAATTGTGAGCAGTTTCGAAGAATGGTTTGTTTTGGAGGTTGGTCTGGATAGTCATTCCCTAGGGCAGACTCATTCTCTCTAGGTTTCAATGTTATTATTGCTATAGGAATGGCCCAGTTAGGTGAATGGTCCAAGTTCAATAATCAGGGACATGCATTCCCCAGGGCAGACTCATTCTCTCCAAGTTTCACTATGATTAGTGCCATAGGAATGGCCCAATTAGGTGAATGGTCCAGGCTCATAATTCAGGGACAATTATTCTTCTGTGCTTGAGAAGAATAGTCCAGATAGCCCATGGATGATGTTTTACTTTCTGAGGGCAGATGCTCTTCCATATCTCACAGATGTGAGTGGAAGAATAGCCCAAATGACTCAGTTTATATCATGATATTGTTTTATGTATGTTGATATAAGATGATATGATTATTGTGAAGATTGTATGTCTATGGACAGTAGATGTATGCTACTATGATGGATGTGTTCCACTGGTTGTGACTATGTGTCACTGGTTAAATAATCGTGTGCTACTTGGTGTGGTTGTGTACCACTGGATAATAGTTGTGTACTACTATGGATAGACACAATTGTGTCCTATTGAATGGAACTGTTCCAATTGTCGTGAAGACTATCAATAGTGTTGGAAATGATTACTAGCTAGATGGATAGTTAGTGTGTTGGTGGACAGATATTCTCTAGGCAAAAAATGGTCCAGGACAATCATTCTTCTAGGACATATGTCTGGATTAGAAGAATAGTCCTTGTAGACCATGGTGTGGCTTCCAACATCTGTTGGAACTGTTGGAGCCGCCCTTGTTTTTCTAGCTCGTCACAAATTTCATTTTTAAATGCTTTAAATCTAAAAAGTGGTTTTCTTTTTCCCTCTGAGATATCGAGATCTCTGAAGCTTTATCACACGAGCAGCGATAATTATTATACTCTCAAAACAAGTCCTACCTTTCGAAAAATGTTTCCTCTTTTTGTTCTACTTCGGGATCTCACAGGTCGGATACTATAACTCATGTAATTCACACGTCCCGAGTCACGAAACGGCAAAATCATTTTAACTTTCCACTCAAGACAGTAATGAGGGTAAACTTTTCCCTAACTCATGATTAAGCATTGTTGGGGTTTCGCGCCTCGGCGTTTGCCAAACCCAAATTTTTATTGTCACAGCCCCGATAGCCGAGAACACGAGGTCCTTTTTGAATAACCCATGTCAAGGATTAAAGGCAAAAGCTAACCGTGGTAAAAGTTGTTCTCGACGTTTCGCCACTCGGCACTATCTTTTTCGAAAGTTACACCGTCTAAACCCCGACTCACGAAATCACGATGCAATTATAACGTGATTAATTAATCACTTAATCCAAGATTATCTTCCCTGTAATTAAGTCACGTTATCGCGATCTCGCGGTTTTGCAGCTCGACATGTAAATCTCCCAGAAACTTATCTTCGAAGCTCCGAGTCGCGATATGGCGAAAGTAATAATTATAAAATTAATCGAGCCTCAAATCACGATTACCTTTTATTAACCAAAGTCGATCTTCGCAGTCTCGGGTGTTAAAGACTCAAAATGTTTAAAAAAAATCCCCGATATAACGAGTAGCGAGTGTTACCCACAAATTTGGTCATTGTGATGATGTCATGATGATGTTATGATGATGGAAAATCAAACTATTTACTAAGAACACTTTCCTGAGAAAAGTTACAGTTGTCTTCTTCCAGAACTCACACTTTTGAAGAATGTTTGCAGGCTACTTATATATTCACCTGCGAGAATGCCTGATTCTCGCAGGCTACATTAAGATGGGGTGTGAACTTCTCGCACTATACTCATTGTTAGGGTGCGAACATGTTCTTAAAGGGGAAAAAGATAAAAGTCTCGAACCTTCTAGAAGGGGATCTTCTAGAAGGATGAGTTGGTTTTCGAATGGTTATTCAGGTGTTGGCATTCCAGATATCTTGGGATCATTCCCTATCCAAGTAACTAATCTATCTTCTCCTATATATTGAGGAGATTGCTCATGGAAAGGGTGAAGTTAAGTTAAGTTAAGCAAGCAGCAAGTTAGCAAGAGTTTGATTAGAGAATTAGTGCAAGACTGTATGGAGGATTGATACTACAACAGCTAGAGACAACAGCAAGGTCATCACAAGTGGTTGATTTTCTTCATGCATGAGCAAGTGTGTGTGTCAGAGCTAGGAGCCATCGAAAGGAGACCTATGACATCAAGGCTCAGGTTGTAAGTTTCACTTTCAATTAATTCAATACAGCAATATGTCCCTTTCCCATAAAGATGATGTCACTTTATTACATAACTACTTGATCATATGTATAGACTAGTTATTGAATATATTAATCTGCCTTTACTTCGATTGGTTTGTTCTGTTGTGATCTGAACGGGACGAGATAATTGGAGAAAATCTTAGAACAACAGAGATCTAAGGAAAGCGTTCATAAGGTATGTCCATGATCCTCATGTCTCAGTTCATTCAATAGTCTAGATCTAGGGAAAGTGTATTATTCTGTCCTGTTTTGTTCTAGATCCAGGTGGATCTAGGGAGATCGATTTGTGTCCGCACTCACGGATTTATCCTATAACAAAATTGGCGACTCCACTGGGGAACTATCCCTTTTTTCTTTATGGTTTTTGAATTTTCGGTGGCCATTTGCTCTGTTTGCATTTTTCTCTTGATTTGTCAGTCTCTGAGTCCTCAGGACACCCTGAGAGACCTTATGGGTCTATAAGTCAGTTTGAATTTTACTTGCTTTTTCAAAATTTTCATTAGTTTTAGGGATTCTCACACTGTGTCCATTGATAGCCTGCGAGAACCTTGAAATTTTGCACTCTGCATATATATTCCAGTGCGAACAGTTCACATGTTGCATCAAAGTGGCCTGCGAGAACACTGTCTTCTCGCACTGTGTTCCACACTGGCCTGCGAACATATTTTTTGACATTTTTGAATTCAAGTTTTGACTCTGTCAATTTCTCATATATGTTGATTTACACCTCTTTGGCTTACTGAATCAGTGACTTACATATCTTTTGCTTTAGTTGGCTCGCTGGAGCTGATATGGGATTTCTAGGTTTTTCTTGCCTTTGAAGCTTGACTTTCATTTCTTAGCTCTTGTTGGCATTTTCACCCTCTCTGACTTCTGGAGTTGAGTGTATCTGACTGGCTGAGAACTAGGGATTGGTTGAGAGTTGAGTGTTTGGTGTTTCTCTTGCGCTTGTTCGTTCGAAAGGACAATTCTTCATTTGCATTGAGAAGCTCCTTGGTTTTCTTTTGTTTTTGCTTTCATTGAAAGTTTTGGTTGGGTTGTCATAGTTTGATTATTGAGGGTTTGATTTTCTTTTCTCATTAATCAGAGTTCTTCTTGGAAAGTGAAATGCATGTTTTCTTTCAAGATTTTGTTTTTGTTTTTTAAAAACATTGAAAATCAAATTTTAGAGTATTGAAGTTTTGAAAAAGACATCTAGACATTGCTCATTGATACATGATTATTTGCATTGGCATCTAAAAGGAAATTGAATATTGCATTTGCATTGTAGTCTTGAGATTGATTCGGAAATTGTTCTCTCTCTCCCATAACTAGGATTCATCGAATGAAAATAATTATATTTCATCATATCCTTGCATTATTTGGGTCAGAGTCACACATCATGAGTTTCATTTCCGTTACCTTTGAGTAAACAACAGCCTGTAAAAACATTGGGTCATATTAAAATTGATCTAGTAACTCTTTTCTAGGACTCTTTTACACCAACATTTAGCTAGGCTAGTGCTTTGGAGTAGGAAGAGAGACACACTCTCCACAAGCTCAAAAACAAACAATAGCATCTTGAGTTAGGGAGTGTTAAATTCCATTGGCAGCATATTGTCCTGGGAAGCCCTTCTAACACAAGGGTCAAGCATTAGGTCACATTGGTGTTGGCAGAGTTACTAACCCTACTTTGTTGACATCGGTGTATAGATTGCACTTATTACGGGGGTCACTCCGAGGTATACCCACAATTATGAGTGGAAGCCTTTTGAGTTGATTTCGGGCTAGATACCCTACCTTTGCGTGTGGATCGGACTGACGACTGTTTCCCCAGGTTGTACTGTTGTTTGTGGTGACCTTAGTGGCTTATCTCTCTAGGTTCTTACCCAAGGTGACTGTGGAGGGGAAAGTCTTCATGGTACCTGGAATTGACGTTGATCAAACTCATTCGGGCTCCTTGGAGGGTATACCCACGATTATGTGTGGGAGCTTGCACCAGGGCGTAAGTCTGTTAAGCAAGTCGTCAACGTAACTTTTCCATCTTAGCCCCGCTCCTTCTCGTCTCGTTGTTGCGACGTTGGATTTCATCACCAACTAGTGGCTTCGATATTATAAGGTTTTGTTTGATTGGTGATTGCTTCTAGATTTTATTTACTAGTGTGTGTTGATTGTTTCTCGAAGTTGACCATAGGATTTTCGTTGGGGAATTTATTACTTGTTTACAATTGCTCCCCCACGACGTTCACGTAGGATGCAAGGTTTGTCCCCGAAACATCCGGAAGCTTCGCAACCTTTGCATACAGTAACGCCTGAGGGTACCCCTGAGGACTCTCCTCGTCCGGGTGATATCCCCCTTGTTACTCTACCACACGTGGACATAAGTGACGTCCCAGAAGTTTTTACACCACCTCCACAAGTAGAACCCACTGATCCTCTTGCTGAATTTCGAATTACCAATAATATAGAGGACTATCGCATTCGTCGTGGTGAACGACCTATTGGATGATTAAATCCTTTTGAAGAGACTTTTGTTACATCCTCAGAATCAACTGTTGGGCCTTCTCACGGTGTAGTGGGCCAAGATCCTTTTTGGTCGGGTGATTTCCGACGAGTCTTGTTTGGTACTGAGTCAACACCTGTTTACGAAATCAACCCCCCTGTGTCTCCTGAACCAGAGACTACCACTTATCGTTTTGTTCTCCCTCCTGAGATGGCCCATCTTGCGAATACTACGGGTGTCCAAACCGGGATTCCTGCAACTACTCTTGCCCCTATCAATACCCAGCGAACTCCTGAGGCTAATCCGAATTTACCTCCTGGTTACCATGCGTTGAATCCTTTGTTGAATGTTTCCCATCCAACACCCCCACAAACTCCAGCTGGTTCTCCAGGTGGTCCTCAGTTTCCTGGGCATCCTATTCCTAGTTTCATCCCGACACTCCCTTTGTTTCCTACTGGCAATCCTAATACTAGTAGCACTATCCCGACCGTTGCACCTAATGTNCATCTTGCGAATACTACGGGTGTCCAAACCGGGATTCCTGCAACTACTCTTGCCCCTATCAATACCCAGCGAACTCCTGAGGCTAATCCGAATTTACCTCCTGGTTACCATGCGTTGAATCCTTTGTTGAATGTTTCCCATCCGACACCCCCACAAACTCCAGCTGGTTCTCCAGGTGGTCCTCAGTTTCCTGGGCATCCTATTCCTGGTTTCATCCCGACACTCCCTTTGTTTCCTACTGGCAATCCTAATACTAGTAGCACTATCCCGACCGTTGCACCTAATGTACAGATTCCTGTTGGTGGACAGAGTGGCACAGTTTCGTTTCCTTTTCCCTTTCCCGGACATAACACAGTTACTACACAACCTACGGTTGGTACACAACTTCCGGGTGGAACTGTCCCTTTGATAGGGGGACCAACCACACCTTTAGGACAAAACATACCTCCTGCGTTGGCCCATTACTGGAATCAACTTATGCAACATTTTCCTCAAAATGCTGGGGGGCAGCAAACTGTCCCTACTATAGGCCAACCATATCCAGGTGTGACTAATCCTATTTGGGGTTCGGGTCAAACTACTCAACCTCAAGTCCCTACTCAAACTCAAGGTCACAATCCTTGGGGTTACTATCCTATTCAGCCACCACAGAACCAGCCAGGGTCTTCCCTTTGGGGGCAGACTGCATACGGTCCCACTGGTCTACCGATAGGGCTTCCACCCCAAAGTCACCAGTATCCACAAGTGAATCAGCAGTTGCTTTTTCTTGCTACTTTGGATCTGCCAGATTTGTCTAGGATTCTTAATGATCCTATTCATCACTCGCCCAAATGGCCTGCTATTCCTGCAAAGCTTCCATCGGATATTCCAAAATTCGATGGGAAGGTGGGAGAGGACCCAAATAATCATGTCATGACTTTCCATTTGTGGTGCTCATCCAACTCATTGATGGATGACTCCATTATATTGCATCTTTTTCAACGAACTCTTACAGGTGCTGCTGCAAAGTGGTACATTGAATTACCACGAGGTTTCTTTTAAGATTTCAACACCCTTGCAATGGATTTTCTAACACATTACCAGTTACCGATCCGTTACAATACCGGAACTGAGATTTTAACCTCCTTCAAACAAAGCTCGAGCACTCATATATCTGATCATATTCATGAGTGGCGACGGAGGCGACGTCTCATTAAACTTGAGCTTCCCGATCAGTTACTGGCAGAATGGTTTACCAAGTCT
>SNQJ01S0021039.1:34239-48513 GCA_010110895.2 Picea sitchensis | reverse complement strand
GCACTTTGTAATTGTCCGATGACCAATCCGCAAAAGGGGATTTGGTCCTTATACAATTACCGACATGATTAATCCTCAATGGGGATTAATCCAATAACAATAATAATAATAATGACATGATTAATCTGCAATGGGGATTTAATCCAATAACAAAATAATAATAAGAATGCTCTTCACAGTTACATTATTTCAACAATTGACTCCTTTATATGAGCTTGCCTTTGGTGGAGGATTGAAGTGGTGGAGGCCCAACTGGAGGGACTTAGTTTCTCGGTTCCGATATGTGTCGTTACAGAAGTTTGTCACCTATATATTTTCGCTGATTATTTTAATAGAAATACTCTTTTCTTGTCCAATTGGTATCTTGCAAATATTCGAATTATTGTTCCATGGGCGTATTTGTCATGTATGTTAATGGATTATGCTAATCTATATGCTAACATTATATATTATCACCATATGCTTGTGTATCTCGGTTGTTGAGGACAAGTTGCAGGTATAAAACTTTGAGTTGTGGTGCTCAACTATGGTCTTCATCAAACGTCCAGACGAGGTAGGCTCTTGGCCTTGTCTTGTTAGTATTTCATTTATATAGCATATTTAGGATTAGAGTTGATTTCTACGCGTCATCCTGTTTGTTGTGGTTTACCCCATGCCATAGAGAGATTTTCCTCATAACAACAACCCATTTACAATTTTAAAATGTTGTATGATTAATTTACCAAATAAAATAATTTAGTTTTCTTCCATTCCCTTCTTAAATTACATAAATTTACAAATTTTTAAAAAGAACTAGTTAAAACTTGTTTTGATTGTTTGTATTTGTGTATAACATATATTTTTTCCAAAAGAAAATTACTCATTATATTGATATATAAATTGTTCTCTTGACTGATACAACTCGAAGGCAAAGCCATCCCAAAGACAGAAGAACCAAAGTCCAAAAGAAACCAAACATACATAAGCTAAACAAGCCAACACACAGGCTGCAAAAAAGAAACCCCCCGAAAGGGGCAGATATCTCTGATCCCCTCTTACATCCACACCATAACCTCAAAAAAAGAATGGAAAAAACCAGACAGCTGCACGCCCCCAATAAGGACCTCAAAGTGTTACCCAACACCACACGTCCCTGAAAATGACCTCAAAGTGTTATCCAACACCACACGTCCCTGAAAAGGACCTCAAAGTGTTACCCAACACCGCACACCCTGAGCGAGGACCTCAAGGCTCTGGCACAAAACCTCTTCTGAAATGTGGAAGATAAGAGGCACACAAACAAGGAGCCTCTTCCCGCAAAACCAGAGAGAGCCATCGCTGATCAACCAAGCCCAACCACCAGAGAAAATCCAGAACCAGGAGAACCGCTTGTGCCTGCAAGAAAACCCAACACATCTAGACTACAACAAGCAAGAAAAGAGAACTCTAGGGACCTCTGCTTCAACAACCAAAAGAGAGCCTGACAATGAAACCGGAGCCGCGGTCGACTTAGCTCCACAACCACCAAGATGATGCACATAGGACATTTCCTCCATAGATCCCATCAACTTCACTCAAACCCGGTTTCTCCTTCGTCATCTCCTCCGCAAATGGTCAATACACACACCAGAGTTTTGAGATACGACTAGCAATTCCTAACCGCATAGCCTTTTGTCCCACACAACCGCTCAACTCCCCACTTGAGATTTTGATGTATAACAATATATTACGATGTCCATTCATACTAATGAATATGCATTAAGTTGAGTTATATTTTTGTGACAACAAACAACCATTAAACTTGATAAACCTCACATTCCAACCTTAATAAAAACCATGCTAATATTAAAAACAATCTTTATGGGGGCTAATGTTAAACACTTATAGCGAAAGCAAATGTCCCCATTTCTGAAAAGGCCAATCATTTAGCCCACCAACCCCCACTAGATATCTAGGGTAGGTGTGGGGTTGGTGATTTGGCACTAGATATAGACATTTCATAAACTAACCAACCTGCATGAGAATAGAAATCTAACCAAAACATTATAATAAAACAAAGTACATACAGGCATACCCAATCACTTCTTCATATTGCGTAGAATATTGACTTAGATAACCATGACGTCTTCAGTCCAAGTAGTGATCAAATAATGTTATGCACGTTTCAAAGGTTTATCTTTCTTTTTTCATTATGTGTTTAAGGACATTCACGTTCTCCTCATATCTTGTGAGGTTTAAATTTTTATTTATTTTTTAATATTTTTTTTAGATTTGTTGGGCACAATCTTTTAGCAATAAAAGTAAGAGAGAATGTACAACAAGTATCGAGAAAATGTAATATATCTAGGGTTTGTGTGATGAGAAAAAGTTATACTCACTATTACTATATGTTATAATAATATATATTTTATGTATTATTATATGTTATAGTAATATATTTTTATGTATTATTATATGTTATAGTAATATATTTTTATTTGGGTAGTTTAAGTGTTTTATGTTTTTATGGATTTGTTTACTAAAATTTAGAGAGATATATATATATTATATTCTTTTTTTGGATTTGAAATTGAAATTTCTAAGAAATAAATACATATTCTTAACCATTAGACTCACTCAAGTTGTATAAAAAAGTAAACAAATATCCAAATTCATAAACCCTCAACACAAAATAGACTAGTTACTTTTATATTGATATATAATCTGTTCTCTTGACAAAGTATATAAATCTTGCTCGACGCAGTTCTAGTCCATAGACCATGCTCTAAAAACAAATTCTACCACTGACCCAACAGAACCATAAAATTGACAGAGATGTAAACCAGTATGCAAGCTGTAAAAAGAGATTCGAAAAAAACCCAGAAGTTGCTCGCCCCCAAAGGACCTCAAAGTGTTAAGAAAACATCGCACGCCCCTAAAGGACCTCAAAGTGTTAAGGAAACATCGCACGCCCCCAAAAGACCTCAAAGTGTTTACCAAATACATTGCATGTCCCCAGTGAGGACCTTAAAGCTCTGGCCCAAACCTCTTCTTGCCAATGAGAGAGGACCATAGCGAGTGGAAGCAAAAATACAAAAACCGAAACCCCCGCCGCAACATGGTCACCAATGCGCATCTGGAAAGGTTCACACGACGAGAGATAGTAGAAACACCATCAAGGTTTTTTTGTAGAGCCCTCCGGGGCCACCGACCGTTGCAACCCCACTTGCCTTGAAGAAGCACATGTTCGAGCCACTGATCCCACCAGGGCCGCCGACTACCTAGCAACGCCTCTCGCCCTTGAAGAAGCTCACTCTGTCGACCGCCTTGAAACCCCTCACACTCACGCCCGTCCTTCTCGCCGCAGAGCCCCGCTCGCCCTTGTCCTCTCACTCACCTTGCTCACCACAGTGCACTCGCTCACCCTTCTCGCCGCAACTTCTCCCTAGAGTTTTATGAGATGCGGCTAACGAAACCCTAGCAGTAGAGCCCGCTCCATCGCCAACTAAATGTAGTTATGTCATTACAAAAACCATTAAACCCACTCAAATTGTATAAAAAACCAAATAAATACCCAAATTCATAAACCCTCAACACAAAATAAACTACTTACTCTTACTTCCTATCTTTTAACTTTCCAACTCACTATTAAGACATTATCCCCAAACTATCATATCAAAATCAAATCCACAAACAAAAACTTCATCCAAATTAAGTCTTTTTTATTTTTATAAATAATAATTCAATCGAATGCACCAAAAAAAACTTAATCCATATCAAATCTTTTATATTTTATAAATAACAATTCAAAACATTAGTTGTGCAAGTAAGATGACTCTTTCCTACTTTGAGTAAAAATTATTGGAAGAAATGTACTATACTTCTTCTATTTGACTATCCTGTAGCAACCCTAACAAATTAAAAAAAAAGAAGATGGAAACTCTCCTCCCCTACCAACCAAGGGTCCACTTCCATTACCCACCCCATCTTAAACAAACACTAAAAACAAAACTAATATAATATTCTCAAATTTCTGTAAACATAAATATCTCTACACCGTATTGTATCCATAATCGTATGTCGAGCAACGGTCAGAAATGCTAATCCCTAAGATATTTGGCATCGAGGATCCAGAGATACCCTTCGGACAAGGAAAGATCCTGGCCGTCCGTGGCCATATACGGTAGGTGAATGAACACTATATAAACAGTGATCATCCCACTCTCATTCCTCGCATTCTCTGTTGGAGCAAATCGATCTAAGTTCGATCGCCGTAGTCCGTGGTTCTGTCAGATCTGCGTTTTTTTTTTTCCAGTTTTCGCAGCAATGGCTCTTCTTGCTGAGAAAACTGTGTCCGGACGGGAATACAAGGTGAAGGACATGTCCCAGGCGGACTTTGGGAGGTTGGAGATAGAATTGGCAGAAGTTGAGATGCCTGGATTGATGGCCTGCAGGGCTGAATTCGGCCCGGCGCAGCCCTTTAAGGGTGCCCGGATCACGGGGTCCCTTCACATGACCATCCAAACCGCGGTTCTCATCGAGACTCTCGCGGCTCTGGGCGCCGAGGTGAGATGGTGCTCCTGCAATATCTTTTCCACGCAGGACCACGCCGCCGCGGCTATTGCCCGCGACAGCGCTGCGGTGTTCGCATGGAAGGGGGAGACGCTGCAGGAGTACTGGTGGTGCACCGAAAGGGCTCTCGACTGGGGTCCAGGCGGTGGCCCGGATCTGATCGTTGATGACGGTGGTGACGCAACGTTGCTGATCCATGAGGGGGTCAAGGCCGAGGAGGAGTTTGCCAAGACCGGGAAGGTGCCGGATCCAGAGTCTACCACCAATCTGGAGTTTCAGATGGTTTTGGGGTTGATCAAGGAGAGCATGAAGGTGGATCCCTTGAGGTACCATAGGATGAAGGAGAGGTTGGTTGGTGTGTCTGAGGAGACAACTACTGGTGTTAAGAGACTTTATCAGATGCAAGCCAGTGGGACTTTGCTGTTCCCTGCTATCAATGTCAATGATTCTGTTACCAAGAGCAAGGTATGTGGGTAGTAGCTTCTAGGGTTTTGTGTTTGTTTGTTTCTTGTTTAGAAAGATAACTCGTTTCTTTTTGTGAATGTCTGTGAAGTGGGTTTAGAAGTTTGAATGGACTTACTTGGGCTTAGGTACTAAATCTGATGGGTAGCTATTAGGCCAAAATTTCCTGGGGCTTGTATGAAGCTTCATCCCTTCTGAACTCATGCCATGAGGGTCGGTAGGGTCATAGGTGGCTGTTCATGCCATGAGGGTCGGTAGGGTCATAGGTGGCTTAACAGTGTGTAACCTCATCCCGTTGGAATTCACGCCACATGGGTGGGCAGGGTCATGGATGGCCTAACAGCGTGTATCCTGACCAGTGAACCGATGCTAACCAGTGAACTAATGCTTTGTTTCTTTATTATTTTGGATTTGAAACCTATCATAGTCATTTTTAAACTCATGTCATATTGGTGTCTGTGATGTGGGTTTAAAAATTCATGGACTGCAAAGAGTACTTGATTCAAGTGCTAGGTGTCAGATCTGATGGATAGCTTTTCTGTCAGGAATGCTCATGCTTGCTCCAAGCGTCATGTCTTTGGAGCTAATGTCATATTGGTGGGGAGGGTCACGTATAACTTGAAATATGGCCGAGTCATTTTAAATTCATGCCATATTTGTGCCTATGATGTGGGCAGTTTATGAGCCTCAAATAGTGGTCTTCATTTATCTTAAGTGCTAGGTGCCAGGTGCCAGATCTGATGGGTGGCTATCATGTCACGTGCCCACATCATAGGCAGTTTAGTTCTTGTTATGTAGCTCCAAGCCACTCTTTGGATTTGAAATGCCTTGTTTTATTTCAGAAAACTGTTTATGGGAGTTTTAGATTATTAATCTATTGGTAAAACATCAAATGATGAGGTTGGAAGCATGATGTGGCAGAACTTGGTATTAGTGGATCCGTGTGAGTTTATAGACATCTTAGTCCTGTTTAGAGCGATTTGTGACGGTTGGATTGGAGGCTTAATAAAAGAGATCTTTGTCTGGAAACATTGGGTTTCATATATGTTCTTGGTTGCATTGTGTTTAATCGTGGGCTTGATGCTATGAAGTTATTTTAGAGCATATAGGTTGCACTGTATTTAATAATTATCTTGATGCCTTGTGATCCATCAAGATCACTTCTGATGTCGTGTACACCAGATCAACAACATTCTACCTTTTAAGGGTGTTGAATTCATGTGAATTTATGGTGGCAATAGAAGAAGCTTTATGATTAAATTCTAATACCTGAAAATAATTTCAGTTATTTGGTTGTTACATGTTATGGTAAGTTTTTTCGAAGTTGTTTGGGCCTGTTTGGAATTTTTTGATGTGGGCTTTGAAGCACTGTGAATTAGATCTAGGGCTGGAAAGTGTTTTTGGTAGTGTTCTTGTACTACTTGAGTTGTGGGTTGTCGTAAACTTGATTGTGTCTTTGTTCTCTTGCAGTTTGATAACTTATATGGGTGTAGACACTCTCTCCCAGATGGTCTGATGAGAGCTACAGATGTCATGATTGCTGGTAAGGTTGCTGTTGTGTGTGGATATGGAGATGTTGGAAAGGGTTGTTCTGCAGCCCTAAAGGTTGCTGGAGCTAGGGTCATTGTGACAGAAATTGATCCAATCTGTGCCCTACAGGCTCTTATGGAAGGCCTTCCTGTCCTTACCCTAGAGGATGTAGTTAGCACTGCTGATATTTTTGTGACCACTACTGGCAACAAGGATATCATCATGTTGGATCACATGAGGAAAATGAAGAACAATGCCATTGTTTGCAACATTGGTCATTTTGACAATGAGATTGACATGCAAGGCCTTGAAACTTTCCCTGGTGTTAAGAAGATTACCATCAAGCCTCAGACGGATAGGTGGGTGTTCCCTGATACCAACAGTGGCATCATTGTTCTTGCAGAGGGACGTCTGATGAACTTGGGTTGTGCTACCGGCCACCCAAGTTTTGTCATGTCTTGCTCCTTTACAAACCAGGTAAATATTTGCAATGCACTACAAACATTATATTAAGTTGCTTAGGCATTGCAACCACCAGTATATATTTTCGCATATGTGTTGAAGTGGTACATGTATCCGTCTATGGTTGATAATCTCTACTTTTTCACTGCAGGTTATTGCTCAGCTGGAGCTCTGGAACGAGAGGAAGTCAGGGAAGTACGAGAAGAAGGTCTATGTGCTGCCTAAGCATCTAGACGAGAAGGTTGCTGCTCTGCACTTGCCTAAGTTGGGTGCCAGGCTAACGAAGCTTTCTCCCGATCAGGCAGAGTATATCAATGTGCCCGTTGAGGGACCTTACAAGCCTGCCCATTACCGATACTGAAGAGAGATGGCATTTTCGGTGACTTGTTGGGCGAGTAGCAAGGCTCCCGGGCAGTTGCCAATGGAAGAACGAAGCTCCCTCCGTGGCCAGCCCCGTTGTTTTGTTCCAATTTTAATAAAAAATTGCTCGTCTGTATGTCTGTCTGCTGAGTTTATTACAGCGGCACCGAAAGTATTCGGTTTAGTATGGTCTTATGATAAAAGTAGTTTACAGTAGAATTGGTATTCGAGGTTTTTACATGATGCAGTTAGCTTTTGTATTACTGAAATTTCAGAATGTAAGCAAGAATATATGGTTACCTCTGGGTTTTTGATCTGACTCTTTTTACGATTCAAATGTATTTTTATCCGAGGACTGCAATATAATCACTCTAAGAATGTCATGGATATTGATGCATTATACCTGTTGTAAGAGTTTAATATAGATTACATATCTGAGCTTTCTGCTGATATAGCTTTTGTATCATTGGAATTTGAGAACGGATTTAAGAATATGTGGGCGTGCCTTTACCTTTGGCTTTTTGATCAAAGGTTGACATTTTTATAATTCAAATGAATTTTAAGTCATTGTCTGAGAAGCAATCCTATCACTCCAATGCCATGAATATACATTATACCTGATCCTTTCACTCTAACAATGTCCTTAACATGCATCATACTAAATGATAATTGAAATGCTTTGGCAAATCAAGAATTTGCTGGTATGACAGCAGAAAGTCGAAACCTAAGAGAGAGATGCTAGAGATTTTTTAATCATTTCTGAGCTAGGATTTCCAATCCATTATCCAGGAAGAGTGTTTTTGGGTAACCCTGCATCAAAGTTTTTTCAGATTTTGGAAAGCTTGAAATTACACCGTCGATGCCTGACGTTTCAGCTGAACTACAGTCATCTATCTTGAAGAAAGAGCTAGGATATAAAAGACATGCCCATTCCCGAATAATTAAAGATGCTTGAGATAAGAGACAACATAGAAATTACATAAGAAGTCACTGAGGAGAGCTTGAGAGAAAAGACAGAATAAAGACCTGAGAAATCATCGAAGACAGTCGAGAAATTACGAGCGCTTGCCCAAGCCTTTTATCCGAGGGGCTGGGTCTTTGTCCCAGATGCCATTTTGTCTCGCCCTCAAGCTTTGTCCCTTACTGCTTCTGCCCCTCCCTCTGTTGGGTTTGGCAGCAGTCGTGGGGCTTCTGCAGGTCAGAGTAGTAGAGTAGCGTCGGGTTTGGCAGCTGTCGTGGGTGCTTCTGCAGGTCAGAGTACTAGTAGCGTTGAGGTTTTCAAGGGGGGCGTTTGCTTTCTCTATGTTCGTTTTGTCGGTGGCGTTTGCTATACATTGTCAGCTCTGCTGCCCCAGACCTTTTCTATATCGATGGGTTCCTCCCTCCAAATATGCCTATGCTATTGTAAGGCTGTCTCTTAAAGATTCTCTTTTGCTCTTGTGGGCATTGATAATGTTTGGGATAAGTTTATTTACATGGCCTAATGTTGCTTTGGAATATTGTAACCACAAATCTCTTCAGATCATTGGTAATTTTTGGGAGAAGTTTATTTGCATTGATTTCGTGTTGCTTTTAATATTATAACCACAAATGTCTTTTGATGATTGGTAATGTTTGGGAGAAGTTTATTTCCATAACCTCAGTGTTGCTTTTAATGTTGTAACTACAATTGTATTCTGATCATTGGTAATGTTTGGGAAAAGTTTATATGCATGGCTTAGTGTTGCTTTTAATGTTGTGACTACAATTGTATTCTGATCATTGGTAATGTTTGGGAAACGTTTATTTGCATAGCTTAGTGTTGCTTTTGAATATTGTAACTACAAATCTCTTCTGGTCATTGGGTAATGTATGGGAGAGGTAGTGCTGCTTTTGAATATTGTAACTACAAATCTCTTCTGATCATTGGTTGAAGTTTATTTGCATGGCATAGTGTTGCTTTTGAATACTGTTACTACAAATCTCTTCTGGTCATTGCTTAATGTTTGGGAGAAGTAGTGCTGCTTTTGAATATTGTAACTACGAATCTCTTCTGGTCATTGATAATGTTTGGGAAACGTTTATTTGCATAGCTTAGTGTTGCTTTTGAATATTGTAACTACAAATCTCTTCTGGTCATTGGGTAATGTATGGGAGAGGTAGTGCTGCTTTTGAATATTGTAACTACAAATCTCTTCTGATCATTGGTTGAAGTTTATTTGCATGGCATAGTGTTGCTTTTGAATACTGTTACTACAAATCTCTTCTGGTCATTGCTTAATGTTTGGGAGAAGTAGTGCTGCTTTTGAATATTGTAACTACGAATCTCTTCTGGTCATTGATAATGTTTGGGAGATGATTGATAATGTGGGGAGAAGTTTATTGGCATGGCCTTATTGTTGCTTTTGAATATTGTAAACACAAATATTTTCTGATCACTGGTAATGTCTGGAAAAGTTTATTTGCATAGCTTAATATTGCTTTTGAATATTTTAGCTACAAATCTCTTCTGGTTATTGATAATGTTTGGGAGATCATTGATAATGAGGGGAGAAGTTTATTGGCATGGTCTTATTGTTGCTTTTGAATATTGTAACCACAAATCTCTTCTGATCACTGGTAATGTCTGGAAAAGTTTATTTGCATGGCTTAATATTGCTTTTGAATATTGTAACTACAAATCTCTTCTGGTCATATTGTAACTACAAATCTCTTCTGGTCTTTGGTAATGCTTATCTTCTGGTCCATTGGTAATGCTTATCTTCTGGTCGTTGGTTCATTTATTTGCAGGGACCTTGTCTTGCAAACTTCTGCCATTGTTTAGTGAAACCAATCCCAGGCAGAGGCCCTTGGACTTGTTTTAATTGCAAATGATCCCACCCAACTTTTGGTGTAAGGGGCAGTGAAGATATTGACTTGGTGGCTAAAGAGCCTTTCCCTCATCCTGGAGCAGGGTCCTTGGGGCCAATCGATGCAGTTTAAGATGTAGCATTCAAATAAATGAAGGGAAATGCAGTTGGACCTGTGGGAAATGTCTCAAATAATTTGTTACTCAGATTGTATATTCCAATCTGTTGTCCTTTTTTCAAGGCATGTAGTACAACTAAGCTATCTTGTGTAGCTTTAAGTTTGCTGATCTGAGGTCACAATTTATCTAGCATAGGTGTTAAGCACGGTGCATTTACAGGGAAGGGATTTTTTTAATTTTTAATAGTTAAGTTTTTTTTAATAATTAAGTTAATATGAATTTATGTTATTTAAAAAAATTATATTAGTAATTTATATCAATTTTTAAAGTTTGATTTTCTAAATTTTACGTCAAACTACTGATCACTTCATGTACCTCTCTATCGGATTTTTGAAGGAGACGTATTGAAATCAACTATCTCAGTAGGAGAGGTTGATGATTTGGGTTTTAATTTTATATAAATACCTTGACATTAATTAGAAATATAAGAAGATTATCCATTATTATTATTGAAAACAAATAAATATGAAATAATTTTGTTTGAATATTCTTTGATTTTTTTGTTTTTATTTTTATTTTTTATTATCAAATCTATAGAGTTCAATCAAATATACAATATTCAATCAAAAGAATACAAAAAGCTTATGGACAAAATTAAGTTAACGGGACAAATATCATTGTCATTTATTTAGCACGGATTTTTATTTTTCTTATAAAAAATAGTTTAGTCAAGGTTTTAGTTTGTGATGGGAAATAATAATATTTTTTTTTATAATAATTTTGATTTTTTATTTATTAATTTTAAAAATATTTTTAATAAAAAATTAATATTTTATAATAATTTTGATTAATATATAATTGTGATGGGAAATAATAATATTTTTTTATAATAATTTTGATTTTTTATTTATTATTTTTAAAAATATTTTTAATAAAAAATTAATATTTTATAATAATTTTGATTAATATATAATTGGAAGATTTTATATGAAGTAAAAGTTGTATGGGAATTTACAAATTATATATAATTGAAAGATTTTATATAAAATAAATGTTGTATTAGAGTTTACAAGTTATATATATATAATTGAAAGATTTTATATGAAGTAAAAGTTGTATTGGAGTTTATAGCCAAAACATCTTAGTTTTTCAAAGTATTATATTTAAAATAAAAAAAAAATAGTTTTCAACACATAATAATAAATAATAATTAAATTTAGATACAAATTAATTAATTAAATTTTTTTATATGAAGTAAAAGTTGTATGGGAGTTTACAAGTTACATATAATTGAAAGATTTTATATGAAATAAAGGTTGTATTGGAGTTTACAAGTTATATATATAATTGAAAGACTTTATATATTAAGTAAAAGTTATATTGAAGTTTACAGCCAAAACATCTCAGTCTCTCAGTGTTATATTTAAAATAAAAGAAGAGTTAGTTTTCAACATATAATCGTACATCATAATTAAATTTAGATACAAAGCGTTCCTAAAGAGTCCACTTGTGTAGACTCTAGATAACAGACTTACAACCCTGAGTACTTTGATAAGCTTAGCATGCTGGGTTGGCAGTTTCATTCATTGTTTTCTTGAGTGAATTGGAGAGTGGTCACCCTTGGTCAAATTAACTACCATGTTTTGGAGCATATTATATTATATTGATTTGACATTTTTGTTACACCAAGGTTTCTATAACAATTGCTATTTGATAAGTAACAAGATTATATTGTTCATGGATTTTGTTGTAGATGTGATGATAGAGCTTCAATTTCCGTGAATAGCCTTGTCATCCTGGTGACTTTGCAAAGCATGCCTTACTCCTCAAAGCCATATAATCTATTTGAGAGTTAATTTGACCTTTGAGAGATGCAACAAACTGATTCCTAGTACACGTTGAGATAATTGAAATTATCTACGTGCTAGGTTGTAGGTCTAATAACAAGTCTCTCGAAATCCAGTGTTAGGAATAGGGTTAGCTTAAAAAGGTCACAGTGAACACAACCCAATCCAACGTTGAACATAAGACTCCAAAAAAACAACAGGGGTTAGAGGTTAGACAACCTGAGCACCCATATAAGAAAGAACAAGAAATGACATACCCCCTTGAACACAACAATCTCATTCCTTATCCAAATGACTTCAATTTGTTCTTGACAGGGGTTGATATCAAAAGGGGGATCACACAAAATAACACAACGTGACATATAATAGAAGGTCATCCAACAATGGAACAAAATCCCCAGAGCATGAAATAGGAGTTATCTCTCCAAAATTGAAACTAGGAACAAACCCAACACTCGCCAAATCTAAAAAAAGAGTTATAAAGGTGGTGTTGGACATTGTGTTCAATGCTTCCTTTGAGTTTCGCGACATGGGTTAACCCTCTCTTGTGGATCCCAACTCTGACAATTTTGGTGGACACTAATGCTTGCGGGTTTTGGTCTAACGGAAATCATAGTCCAACAAATGGTATCAGAGTGACGGGTCGAATTCAAAACTCATTCGACACATGTTGGGTGGGGGGAGGAGATTGTTGGACATTGGTTTCAATGCTTTCCACAAGTTTCACGACATAGGTTAACCCCCTCTTGTGGATCCTAACTTTGGAAATTGTAGCGGAAACTAATGTCTGCACAGGTTTTGCTCTAACAACAATTGTAGTCCAATAGGTGGCAACGTACCCAACAAGTAGAAAAGGAAAAGAACCATAACCACCATTCAAACCCAAATCCTAGAATTCATGAGGTGGAGACTTCCACTAATATACTAGAGAAACTATGTAGAGAAGCCAAACCACGAAGCCATAATCCCATTAAAATAATGTAAAATACAATTCACAAATTTGAAATTGTGCGAGTTAATAGGTTGAAGCATGTGAAGGGATGATAACACACTTTGCCATATGACCTGCTTACCTTACAAAGAGCTATGTGCAAAGAGCCACGTGCCTTCTTAAATAAAAGTTAAGTGCTTCGTCCTCCTAATTTTAAGATATATGTTGCATATAAACCTTGTCATTGATAACAATGTCCCCACATTTTATAGCTTGATTTATCCTTTCTCAACACATTTTAAGGTATATGTTAGATATAAACCTTGCCATTGATAACAATGTCCCCACATTTTATAGCTTGCTTTATCCTTTCTCAACACACTATGGAATGGAATGATTTTGTAGCTTGCTTTATCCTCTTTGTCACTAAAGCCAAGAGATTATTAAGAGGAGATTTTTTAATTTAGTAAATCATTTCTGAGCGAGGATTTATCAAGAGGAGATTTTTTAATTTAGTAAATCATCCTGGAAGAGTTTCGTAACCAACCCTAGATAAAGTTTTTTGAGATTTTTGAAAGCTTGACATTACACCATCAAAGTCGAAACCTAAGAGAGATGCTAGAGATTTTTTAATTTAGTAAATCATTTCTGAGCGAGGATTTCCAAAGGTATCCATTATCCTGGAAGACTAGTAACCCTGCATTAAAGTTTTTTGAGGTTTTTGAAAGCTCGAAATTACACCATCAATGCATGACGTTTCAGCTGAGCTACAATCACCCATATTGAAGAAAGAGCCAAGGGAAAAGACATGCCGAAATAATCAAAGATGTTTGAGATAAAATATAACATAGAAATTACATGAGAAGTCACTGAGGAGCTTGAGAGAAAAGACAGAATAAAGACATGCAAAATCATCAAAGACAGTCGTGAATTATGAGCGCTTGTCTAAGCCCTTTATCCGTGGGTCTGGGTCTTTGTCCTAGATGCCATGTTGTCTCGCCCTCAAGCTTTGTCCCAGCCTGCTTCTACTCCTCTGTCGGGTTTGGCAGCAGTCATGGGGAACTTCTGCAGGTCAGAGTAGTAGTAGCAGCGTCGGGTTTGGCAGCAATCGTGGGTCCTTCTGCAGGTCAGAGCAAGAGTGTTGAGGCTCTCAAGGAGTGTTTTCTTTCTCTTATGTTCGTTTTGTGGATGGTGTTTGCTATCCA
>SNQJ01S0021039.1:11597-28739 GCA_010110895.2 Picea sitchensis | reverse complement strand
AGAACAAATTGCAGACATCTTTACTAAGCCCCTAGCCAAGACACCGTTTGAATATCTCAGACAAAAGCTGGGTGTCATTTCATTTCACACCTAAAAGAGTCCATCTTGTTAGGGGGAGATTTGTATTGTTTGAATATCTAAATGCCTCCTAAAATTACTACAATAGCTCAGGGGGAGCATGTCTCTTCTTTGAAATTGATGTCAAAGGGGGAGAAAAGAATTCAGGTGCCTTAGTTGCCATCAATGCCAAAGGGGGAGATTGTTGGCAAATGTTTTACAGGAAGCATAAGCTTGTCATTGATGACAAGTACAACAGTAATGATGGCTTGAGTACAACACCGATGATCAACAAGCAAAGAGAAGAGAAGGCCAGGAAGATCGAATGATCGAAGGAAACGCTGGCAAGTACAACAGTGAAGATGGAAGGATCAGAATGTGCATCGATGGAAAAACATGAACAACGTAGGCTCAGGAGGAATTAGTGCAGATTCGAAATTCTTCCAAGTAAGAAGGATGTGTAAACTTGGAGGAGAAGCATCGCTGATCGTTGGATCCCTTCCAAAATTCCCGACAACATGAGGGCCATCAAATCTGAATAAAAACAAGAAGAACGGATTTGGTGTTCAAAGTCGCGAGGAACGAGGACGCGAGGCGACGAAGTGGCGAGAAGATCAGGACCGTCCATCTGGGAAGGACGCGTGGCAGAGATCGGAGCGATCTCGTGAACTAGGGAGTTCGCAGGGTGAAAACCCGAATATTGGGTGTTCAAAGTCGTGAGGCGCAAGGATGCGAGGTGGTGAAGTGGCGAGAAGATCAGGACCGTCCATCTAGGAAGGACGCGTGGTAGAGATTGGAGAGATATCGCGAACTCGGGGGTTCGCAGGATAAAGGCCCAAGGATTGGGTGTTCAAAGTCGCGAGGCGACGAAGTGGCGAGAGATTTATAGCCGTCCATCTAGGGGGACAGGTGGCGAGAGATCGAGAGATCTCTCGAACTCGAGAGTTCACAGGTTGAGAGTCCAAACATTGGGTACTCCAAGTCACGAGGTCGCGAGGTAGCGAGAGAAGGAACAACAGGATGCGAAATCGCGATTTAATCAAGGACCGTTGGATCAAGAGGACACGTGGTGAAAGATCATCATCTCACTGAATGGAAAGTCAAAGGAATCCCAAGATGCGAGATTGCGAAAAGATCAGGACCGTTGGATTATCAAGAATGTGGACCGTTGATCTGAGCTCCATCTCGGAGCCTCGCCTATCGTGACTTGGAGTAACGAGAACCTCCATCACAGGAATCGCGAGATGTGATATTGCGAAAGGATCAGGACCGTCGGATCACCAAGAACGTGGATCGTTGATCTGAGCTCCATCTCGGAGCCTCGCCTATCGCAACTTGGAGTGACGAGAACCTCCATCACAGGAATCGCGAGATGCGAGATTGCAAGAAGATCAGGAGCGTTGATTCATCAAGATCATGAACCGTCAATCAAGGTTGATGAAGATCATAAGTTCGCAGTGAAAGTGCGAAACGGAAAACAATGACAATACTCTTTAGAGTTAATCCAACGGTGCAGGTGAATTTGAACAAGATTGGAGGGCTACTGTTGCACGACACAGTGAAACTGCCAGTAACGATTGATGGGTTCTACCAGAGGATGTGAACAGACTTCGGTGTGATTTTCAGAGGAGCAGAAGAGTCACATGGAATCTGCCAGTGGAATGAAGACGAATCGTGGAGGCGATTGATAGCTGGATGGGATTGAGGCCGTAACTGAAAAAGAGAAGGTGAGCTTGACTGTCACAGAGAAGACGAAGAGTCTCAACTACCAGAGAGGCTGAGGAATCTCAGCATAACACCCAGTGATACTGGACACGCAGGGTGAACCACCAGAGAAGCTGAAGAGTCACGATGATGATCAGATAGAGCACTCGAGAGGTGGAGGATAACGACAGAGAGTATGCATGCAGAGGCATGGAGAACATTGCATGCACAATGTGCACATAAGCTATAAATACACGGTATAGAGAAGATATTGAGTCGTTGTTGCTGTTGGAGGTTGTAGTGAGGCTTGTTGGTAAAGGTAATTCAGGTGTGAAGAAGGATCAGAGTGCAGCAGCTGAATAGCACAGAAGAAGAACTGTGAAGAGAATGGAGATGGCACACAGAGCATAAGAAGCAGAAGACCAGACAGTGCAACTGATGTGAGTAGAAAGGCAATGAGGCAGACAAAGCAACGACATGCAACAGAACAATGATAAGATTGGTAAGCCATTGTTGAACATTATATCACTGTAATAAGTTTGAGTAACAAAGAATTAATATTTCAGGGTGGTTGGGAGGTGCTCGGGAGGACTGTTGTCCTCAAAGGTTCAAGTGGGTGCTTGAACACAGGGAGTTGTAGCTTCCATCTGGTTGCAGCCAGAGAAACCAGGGTGGTAGGGTGGTGCAAGGGAGAACTCTTGTTCTCTGTTTTACAGGTTGGTGCCTGTATGATTGGAAGTTGGTGCTTCCATCCAGTTGGTGCTGGAAACACTCAGGGAGTTGGTGCTTCCTTCTAGTTGCTGCTAGAGAAACCAGGGAGTTGGTGCTTCCTTCTAGTGGGTGCTAGAGAAAATAGGGAGTTGGTGCTCTCAACAAGTAGCAGCTTGCAAAACAGAGGTTGTAGCCTCAATATGAGTTGGTTCTCATATGTATGATACTGTAAATATTGTAACCATTACTTATCATATAAAGAAAAAGAGGTTTTTACCCTGCATGGGTTTCCTCAGGAAATATCTATCTCCGTGTTTCTCATATATGTGACTAATGCTGAATGTGCCATTATTTATTTCCCTGCATTATTGTGATCATAATTTAGTGTCTCAACAAAGAGTTTAAAAGAAGCATAATTGTTTAAGCACGATAATAACTGATTCACCCCCCCTCTCAGTTGTCCAACAGATCTCTTCTAATTTTTGTTTGTGTCGTTGTACTTCTTCCTTTGTGCTGAGGAAGGCGACTTTTGCCCAATCCTTTAAGGCTTGTTTTGTTATTTTTTAATTTTTTCTCCCAAATAAACATTGGGGTTCCATTCACCCAAGTGGACCAGGTTGAGGAGATTAAGGGGAGAGAGTCCGAAGAGCCCATCCAGAGAGGATTGAATCTAAAGGGGATGGATCCGAGGTTTTCAACCTTTTCTAAGGTGAGAGCTATGGGGCGATGATCTGAGATTCCCTAAGGGATAATTTGGGAGGTGATGACAAGCGGGTGATAGAGGAGGGGGTGACAAGCGGGTGATAGAGGAGGGGGTTGTGGATGAGGAAGCGATCCAGTCTAGCGGCTATGTGTCCCACCCCTGTACTTTTGTTGTTCCAAGTTTATTTTCCTTTGGAGGGTTTGACATCAAAAAGATCAATTTCCGAGACCAGATCCTCCATATTTTCTTTAAACCGATCTCTTTTCCCTAATATTGTTTGGCATGTAAACATTGCAAACATGATAGATAATACTTGTTTGGAGGTGCTTTAGCTTTACCAACGTCCAGTGGATTGAATCCACTCTGTGTTCCTCCTTGAAGGTTTGAGTGTTCCAAACTGTGCATATCCCACCTGGGGCACCTCTCGTGCTTAGCGCCACTCCACTGCTAGGGTTCCAGATTTGTTTTATTTCTTTGCGGGCCTCTTCGCCCTAGAGTTTCGTCTCTTGAATTAAGAGGATTTGGGGTTTTTCTATTTTGATTAGCTTTCTCATTGCATTTTTTTTTCCATTTGACCCAGTCCTTTGCAATTCCAAGAGACAACCTTCATTACTTACTATTTTGATTTGTGGTCCCTCCTTTCGAGGGATGAGGCTTCCCCTTGGTTGGATGGGATTTCCCATTTTTCTCTTCTTTTCTGAGGATTTCTTCTAGCGTTGGTTGGGTTCCTAGGTCTTTGTCCTGAGTGGTCGCTTTCTCTCTTCTGGATTTATTTGTTTTTCTTCCTGCTTTCGTGGTTGGAACAGTCTTTGGTATTTCCATTTCCATTTCTTCTCCAGATTCTTCTTGGCTGTCTTCTTCCTACTCTTGATGGACGATTGGGAGCTGGGGGTCTAGATCTTCTGCCTGGATCTCAATGACCGCATCCAGGTATTGAGTGTTTTCTTCTGTGTTTTCCTTGGAGTTGATCAACTCTGGATCCAGAGTTTCCAGGGATTCAAATTTGTTCTTGCTGCTTTCAACTTCATCTTCAATCTGTATTGTAGCCTTCCCTTTACTTGGTGATGGGGGTCTAGTGTTTCTTTTCTGTTTTGATTGCGGGTTCCCTGGTCTGTTCGTCATTTTTTTTTGTTTTTCTTGTTGCCACTGCTCAGATGCCTTTTTTTTGGGATGCTCCTGGGACGCCTTGGGGCAATCTTTGGCAAAGTGACCATATTCATGACAGTATTTGCATTTGAATGGGAGTTGTTTATAGTCCACCGTTTGGATGTAAGTCCAACCATCTAATATGAGCTGTATTTCTTATGGTAGTGCTTTTTCCAGATCCACTTTGACACATAACCTTGCACAAGATTGTAGGCCATCTCATGGTTCAACTCGATCAATGAACCTATCTAGAGCGTTACCTATATTTTTTATTGTTTCGTCGTTCCAACAGTGTAGGGGTAGGAAGGGAATACTAACCCAAACTGGCACAATAGAGGGGATATCATTCTCTAGACTGAAGTCTTGTGTCCACTTGTTCAGATACATTCCTCTGGTTCCCATGAAATACGACCCATTTTGAAATATCAGATCATGATCTGCTTTGTTTTCACAGAGAAAAACATAGAATCCCTTTCCACAGAAGGCTGTAGAGAGATATCCTTTGATTGTTTTCCTCTAGTTATGATCCATCCACAATGCCATAGCTTTGGGGGACGACCAGAGTCCTGTAAACTGACCTATTAATCTGTTTTCATCCAGTCGAAGAGAAAAGGGCTGCGACGAGGTGGAGTGGACCGCCACCTTTGGGATTTCTTCTAATCTTTTGACAAACCGAGAGGTTTGAGCTCCCTTAACTGATTTCGTATACGAGGAGATCAATTTCTAAAACGCTGCTAGATTGGGCGACTGTGGTGGTTGGGGGGGGGCCCGATCTCAAGACCATGGCGACTTATGCAGAAAACCCTAAGCCCTGTGAGCAAAATCTCGAGGAGTAGATCTCGAGGTCAGTTTTATAAACACTAAACGATATTATTAATAGTATATGACCCTTCTATTTTCTAATTCATTTTTGGTTTATTAATCTTGAAAATATTTTTTAATATTTTTTAATACTTTATGATAATTTTGATTATTTATCTTTTAATTATTATATATATTATAATTGGAAGATTTCACATGAAGTAAAAGCTGTAGCAAAGCTTACAATCTTATTTTAAAATATTAAAAAAAAGAGGTAGCTTCCAAGATATTATTGAACATTATAATTAAATTTGGATACAAAGCATTCCCAAAGAACTTAGTGGTGGAGATTTTATATAACAAATTTAAATTCTTGAAAAGTACATTGACTATTAAAAAAAAGAAGGAAGTAGCTTTCAAGATATTGTTGTACATTATAATTAGATTTAGATACCAAAGCATTCCCAAAGAACTTAATGGTGGATATTTTACATGACAAATTTAAATCCTTGAGTACTTTGTAATACATATAAGTTTAGCTAAAGATATGACTGCTGGTTCCACATTCTCTAGGAGTTGATATATTGTATTTTCTTCTCTTGGTCACGTTCATCCATTGAAGGTGAGTTTTTATTGTCTAAAGTTGAAGAGATAATTCTTATGAAGATTGTTTAAAGTTTCTTAATATGCTACATTCCGCTTCTTATTTTTGTTGGAACAATAAATTGATAACAGTTGCATTTTGAAAGACATAATATTGGTTTTCATGCATTTTGGATGTCATTATCATTAAAAACAAATAATTTCTATTTAACTGAATATATAAATTACAAAATATCCTTGTTATTCATAATTGTTGATCCAATTCACAATTCCCTATTGTTTCCTCCTTTTGATTGAATTTGATAATATGATAATGACATACTGACAAATCCTACTAGGAAAACATCACCATATATCAATATTATTAATTATAATTGTAATAACATGTAAACACATGGTTTAACTTTGTTAAACAATATCTTATCATGTTCATTCATAAAAGGGGTTTAAAATTGTAAAAACATAAAATTGATATATTATAGTGATCTAAGGATGTTGAATTTCACGGGGTTTATAGGTATTTTATTTATTAAAAAGGTATCTATTAAAAATAGGTTTTTACTTATTGAAAAGATGTATTAAGAGTAGGTTTCAAAAAAATGATTTTGGGAGATATTTATTAATATCTAATAAAATTAGAGATCTTCTTTAGTATTCCAATAATACACTTTCTATATGACCAAGTACACCCAAGTGACAAATTAATATAGTTAACCATGAATGAAAGAGATTCTTCATTAATATAATTAATGAAGATTTAACCATCTTAACTTTTGAAGATTTTTTTGGGAGAATTTGGAAAACAATTCCTTCTCCTCCCTATAGAATAGAACATCCTAGATTCATGCTGAACTTAATTTAGTGTGACATATAGGGATTCGGCTGGCCACCAATCCCTCTATAGCCATTATATATAATTAAAATCTGGCTGGTAAACCTTGATTTTGAAGTGGAAGAATTCATTTTTGAGTTTCTTCTTGTCCCAAATCCAAAGATCAATCGATTTACAATTTTTTTCAAGCCCATAATAAGCTTTCCATCCCTCAATAATCCTTTTCTCGTTGCTATAATTCCAGTTGAGCTTGTGGTGAGTATCAATTCCAATATATTTGTATGAAGTCACTTCCTCCAAGTTGTCGTGGTCATAAACGAAGGTATCATAAGTGATCTTATTGGATTTAATAATCATGACCTTAGTCTTATATGTATTAACGGTCATAGCCATATTGGAGCAAAAATCCTTGAGGATTATTAGTTGGTTTTCAAGATCACGGTGACTCCTTTCCATAAGAACGATATTATCATCATAAAGAAGAAGATTGATGACTATACCAGTGAGAGTAGGGCTGACACAACCGCGTTTTCCAAGCAATCTTCTAACTTGTCAATGTATATGCCAAAAAGGGTAGGGGACAAGGGACAACCTTGTTTGAATCCAATATTGCATTTAATCTCTTTCGACCAACCCTAAGTGTTTTTAAAATTATAAATAACGTTCTCATACATCCTTATTGTAGCCTCTCTCAACTCGAGAGGCACTTTTATCTCTTCCAACCTATTTCAAAGTTTTTTCCTAGAAACCCTGTCAAAAGATTTTCTAAATTCAATAAAACAACAAAAACGATTGGTTTTAGTATTGCAGAACTCCTATGAAATGATACTAAAGGTAACAAGATGGTCCATAGTTGAATGATATCTTATAAACACAACTTGGACTTTATTTCTTTTACCGTGAATTTCTAGCTAAAGATTAATATTATTTTCCAAAATAATTCCATAAAGCTTGGCTAAAATCAGGCTAATCATAATGGTCCTATAATTAGAGGGAATGTTTGTATCCCCATTTTTAAAAATAGGAACAATGAGGCTTTTTGTCCAAGGTTTAGGGAAGCCATACTTGACTGCTAAATTGAAGAGCTTGTGTATGTGAGGGATAAGGATAGGCCCTCCGATTTTAAAAATTTCATCTTGGTAGCCTTCAATGTCCTTAGATTTCCCATTTTCAAGCTGCTTAGCCTCGAAATCTATGTCATCTAAAGAAAAAACTTCATCCTCTGTAGGGACAATAGGAATGGTGTCCATGGAATTAGGGAACTCGTAAAGGATTTTAAGGTAGGAATTCCAGTCCCTTAAGGGAATCATATTATTTTCTTTAGTATTGCGATTTAGAATTTGGCTCCAGAACTTCTTAGGATCCAACTTAGATAGTTGTGAAAGTTTCTCTTGCCCTTTATTGATATAATACATTTTTTTTTCCTTTTAATTAAGGATTTGTACGTATTGATCTTATCGAATTTTAAGGACTCATTGTTGGGTCTTAGAACCCACAAAGATTAATTTGCAACAGAGAACCAAAGAAACATACATAGATTCAATCACACACGAGACACCATGATTTTACATGGTAAAACACCCACGGTGAGTGAAACATCCACGGGACAATGGAAATGATATCTTATTACTCAACAGGAAATTACAACCAACAACCCTAGAGAAGGCTTGAAGCCCTGACTCTCCATCTGCCTCTCATGCATACATATTTAAACAACCTCTCCTTCAATTATACAAAATTGATTACATTAATTGATGCCTCTTTCTTTTTCTTATTAGTTTTAACTAAATCCGTGATCCATGTGGATATTGGTGGCCACCAACCTATTCCAACTGGCTCCTCTTGTCCATTTTTAGTTCAACACGTTCTTTTGTACTTCTTTGTAATTGCGGGTTCTACACTTTTGGGGCTGTTTGAATCCCTACACATCTTCCAGGTGGATACTGGTGGCCTCTCACCTAATCCAACTGGCTTATTTTGTATGTTTTCATGTCAACACATCTTGTTGTACTTCCAGGGCCGTTTTGAAACCCTAAACAATTATTTTTTGGCTCACCATAGTCAAATTGTAGACGAAATTAGAGTTTGACGGCGTAATGTGTATTTCTCTGAAAGACCTTTCCAACGAGCTATCACGTACCTAAAACGAAGGTCATATGCAAAATTTACGACCCTAGGAAGTTGAGGTACCGATTTACCCATATGGGACCACATGAATTTTGGCGTTTCACCTCCTAGGGTTAGGTTTTTGGATTTCTAGGGTTTTGGAATTCATGAGTAATATCAAAAAGGCTTCTGGAGCCTCATTGTAATAATTCTTCTTAGATGGATGCACGTAGTAGACACATCTCTTCTCAGAGATAACTACCACCATTCGAGCAAGTGTTTCAGTACTGCAGTTTTACAATTTCAACCTATTTCATTTATTCAATAGAAGATATTGTTCACTTGATATCTATGTTGTTCTTCATATCTTTGTGTTTATTGTATTCAGTATGTTAATCAATTCGTTCCTCTCCTAAATCCAGATCAGTGGTATTAGAGAGGTCTTCTCTTTATTTATTTTTCTTCGTGCATGTCCTCGACAAGATCTGGGTATAAGAAATTGGGACTCAAACTAATCGATCCGTTGCAAGATTGGTCACGCCGAGCCTGGAAACAAACCATGGGGGACAAAATGAAAGATGATGTAGCAGGAAATCCTATTAAAATGTTGCTCGAGGAAGCCCTCGAGCGACAAAGGAAGGAAATGATGGACAATTTTGCACAGATCCTTCAATGACTACCCACAGGAGAAGCATCTTCATCAAGCAACCATGCAACCCCCTTCAAGGTACAAGTAAATTTTGATATTCCATTATTTGAAGGACTGATAGATGCATATGCTGTAGATAAATGGTTGAATCTACTCGAAGGGTATTTTTCGATCCACAATTTTTCCAATAGGGAAAAGTTTACTTTTTCACTTTTCAAGGCCATCGCCCATGTGAAGGACTGGTGGGATACTTACTCTTAGCAAAGGGCCATAGAGGAATATGAAATATTTGTGGTTTCCCCTACATGGGATTCCTTCTGGGATGACATTAAAGAACAATATTTCCCTGTTGGAAGCTACGAGGACCAATACACCATATGGACCACCCTGTGTCAAGAAAGGGACCAAACAATACCAGATTTCACCAATATTTTCCATACCCTGCGCACCAAATTGGGTATCAAAGACTCTGAGAGAAATTTGGTGCTCAAATACCACGATTGTTTTCATAGATACATTCAAACATAAATGGAGTTTCTGGACATCATCTCATTGGGCACGACTTATAGATAAGATGTCAAGATCGAGCAAAAATTTAAGCTGAAGAGGCGAGAGTTTGGATCTGCAAACTCCTCACAACCAAAGAAGGGAAAAGGTGACCCCAACCCACATAACAAGGGACCGAGCCGAGATGGCCACTCTCAGGACAACTAGTCCAAGCTAAAACAAAAGAAGGGAAATGAGAATATGAAGAAAGACATGAGAAAATGGTGTGAGTACCATAAAATCCCTTGGCACAACATTGAAGAATGACACTCCAAGAAGTCACTCGTGGCCAAGCTGAAGGCTTCCGAGTTAGAAGACGATTTTGATTTTGAATCAAATATAGAAGGAGGGAAGCAGATTATCGATGCTAAACCCAGTGCCACTGTCACTACCACCAAAGTTCATCCAAGCGAACCAGAAGAACTAGAGGAAGGGGAATGCCTCTTTCACTCACAGATGTGGGTAAAGGGGGCTTCACTTCATTTCCTTATCAATAGTGATATTTAGAAGACCGTGATCTCAACAAAGGTCGTCAAGTGGATGGACCTGGTAACGACACCGCACCTGCATCCATACACCATTGGCTAGCTTCGCCAAGGGAGATATCTCTGTGTTAGCCAAAAGTGTCGTCTTCCCTACGACATAAAGCCTTTCAAAGATGAGGTAATGTGTGATATTTCTCCCCTTGAAGTTTGTGATGTTATTTTAGGACAACCATATTTGTGGAAGTGTCATGCTGTGTATGATTCTATAACCTGCAATGTTATTATTACTTTGGGTAGACAATTGTACATGATACCATAGGTAGTGCCGCCTACCACTATTTCTTTAATATCTACTAAGCAATGCAGTAAGGTCATTTCACAGACTGGGAAGTTCATATTCTTTGTGATTTGTGCTCACAGTAAGTAGAAGGTCTCTGCCACATCCGTGGCCTCTACACGGAGCCTCTCTTTGCAACAGAAGAAAGTGGATGGGATCGTGGAAGAATACAAAGACATCTCCTCACCCATCGGGGTACCGACGCACTGCCAAGTCAAGCATCCAATTGATTTTACCCCTGGTGCACCTCTACCTAATGGACTGGTCTATCTTTTCTCATTGATGGAACATGACGAAATCAAGCATCAGATCCAAGAGCTTCTTCAAAAGGGGCACATGAGACCCAACTCCTCCCCTTGCAGAAGCCCGATTGTGATGGTACATAAGAAGGACAGGAATTGGCGACTCTACATTAATTACAATGCCTTAAACAAAATCATAGTCAGGAACTGATACCCAATTCCCAGGATCGATGACCTTCTTGACCAACTCAAGGGGGAAAATTTCTTCAGCAAGATTGACCTAAATCCTGGTTACCACCAGGTTCCCATCGAACCAACTGATGTATGGAAGACAACCTTCAAATCTAAAGAAGGTCTCTTCGAATGGATGGTCATGCCCTTTGGACTAAAAAATGCACCAACCACTTTCATGAGGTTGATGGATGATGTATTGAGACCCTTCACCAACTCTTTTGTGGTGGTATATTTGGATGACATCCTCATCTTCAACAGAACTTGGGAGGAGCACATGTCACATATTCAACAAGTTTTGAGCACTCTACGACATCACAAGCTATATGCCAACATGGAAAAATGCTCTTTTGGCATGAACAAGGTCTAATAATTGGGCTACATTGTTGATGAGCATGGGGTACCTATTGATTCAACTAAGATCTAAGTCATCCATGACTGGCCAGCCCCAACCACACTAACTGAGCTTCGAAGCTTCTTGGGATTGGCCAACTTCTATCGACGGTTCATGTTGGGATTCTCCCATATTTCATGGGCCCTCAACCAGGTGACCAAGGGTGGTGGCAAGGAAAAGTTCATGTGGGGGAAGGAACAACAATGAACATTCGATGATCTAAAGCATCACTTGTGCTTATCTCCAATACTCTCCTTTCCCGATTTGCAATAACCATTCGAGATTGATACTGATGCATTTGACTATGCTGTAGGCAGAGTTCTCACTCAACATGATCATCCAATGGCATACCATAGTGAGACACTCTTAGATACTGTCTAGAAATACCCCACCTATGACAAGGAAATGTATTCCATTGTACAAGCCTATCCTCAATGGAAAATTACATTCTGGAAAAGGAGACGATCATCCACACTAATCAAAAGCCTCTGCAGTTCATACATACACATGATAAATTGTAGAACAACCGCCATCAAAAGTGGTCCACCTACCTTCAACAATTCTATCTCAAAATCAAGTATAAGAAAGGGATATCAAATCGTGTCACTGACTGCCCCAGTCGACCTCCCATGGATGCATTCACCACTATGCTCCATTCTTATGGACATGAGGCATCTGAGTGGCCCTAGATTTATCAACAAGATCCAGACTTCACCACCACCTATCAGCTCTTGGGTACAGGCGTGACTGTCACCTATTTTCACATTCAGGACGAACTATTATTCCATCTCATCCATCTTTGTGTTCCTACAAGTGAGCATGCAAAGTTGATTTGGGAAGCCCACTACAGTCGGATGGCAGGAAATTTTGGCATGGAGAAAACTGTGGCTGTTCTTTAGAAACATTTTTATTGGCCAAAACTTTGATAAGACGTCAGCAAGTATATTAGATCTTTCACTGTCTGTACCATTACCAAGCCAACCATCAAGAAGCAAGGCTTATACACCCCTCTTCCTACTCCCGATAAGCCTTGGGAATCAATCTCAATGGATTACATGTCTGGCCTTCCGTCCACCAAGCACGAAAAATGACTGTGTATTTGTGGTTGTTGATCGGTTTTCGAAGATGGCCATCCTCATAGCCTGCAAGAAGAATATCACAGCATCATATAATGCCAAGATCTTCTTCGAACGAGTGTGGGTCCATTTTGGGATACCATAGACCATCATCTCTGACTGGGGCAAAAGGTTCCTCAACACATTTTGGTCGAGTCTATGGTCAATGTTGGAAACTGAGCTCACTAAATCCACTGATTTCCACCCCCAAATAGACAGCCAAACAAAGGTCGTCAATTGGATGATCATGCACATCCTGCGCATGTACAACTCTAAGCATCCATGTACATGTGATGAGAGTCTCCCATATGTTCAATACAGTTACAACAGGGCTCTCCATAGCTCCACCAACCATAGCCCATTTCAGGTGGGGTTGGGATTCCAACCCTTGGGTCCCATTGATGTTGCACTACCTCTTTCCACCACACAGACAAAATCTTCCCATGTTCAGTCTAATACCGACAAAGCCACCAGATTCATTGAGTGGATTCAACACATCTGCCAACAAGTCCATGAGATTTTGCAGAAATCCAATTCTAAGTACAAGCATCACCATGATCAACACAGGGTACCACACCAATTTCAGGTTGGAGACAAAGTATGGTTACATTTGCAGAAGGAGTGCCTCATAGGGCCCCATCATAAGCTCCACCCACTTCGCTATGGGCCTTACACTATCACCAAGGCTATGGATAGCAATGATTTTGAGCTCAACACTCCACCCTTCCTTGGCCTGCACCCAGTGTTCAATGTGGACCTCCTTCGACCATATTTTCCACCATTATTGGACACCTCAAAGATTACAAAACAATTGAAACCAACATATCTCAACCTTTAATGCATGAAACAAGCATCCATTGATCATATAATGGACATACAGGTCAAGGGCACTCACTAGCAGAGGATCTAGCTTTATCGGGTTGTCAAGGCAGAGCAACTCCTACACCAAGGCAAGTGGCTCACCCGGGGCCAAATCCATTAGAATTTTCCTCACTTGATGGGGGAACTCAACACAATGGAGACCATTGCTTCCTAAGGGGGGATAATTGATCCAGGTGGATATTGGTGGCCACCCACCTATTCGAACTGGCTCCTCTTGTTCATTTTTAGTTCAACACGTTCTTCTGTACTTCTTTGTAATTGTGGGTTCTACACTTCTGGGGATGTTTAAAGCCCTACACATCTTCCTGGTGGATACTTATGGCCTCTCACCTAATCCAACTGGATTATTTTGTATGCTTTCATGTCAACACATCTTGTTGTACTTCCAAGGCCATTTTGGAACCCTAAACAATTTTTTTTTGCTTGCCACAGTCAAATTATAGATGTAGTTAGAGTTTGACAGCGTAATGTGTATTTATCTGAAAGACCTTTTCAACGGGCTATCACGCGCCTAAAATAGAGGTTGTAAGCAAAAGTTACAACCCTAGGAAGTTGAGGTACCGACTTATCCATAGGGGCCCACATGAGTTTTGGCATTTCACCTCCTAGGGTTAGGATTTTGGATGTCTAGGGTTTTGGAATTCATGAGTAATATCACAAAGGCCTTTGGAGCCTCATTGTAATAATTCTTCTCAGGCGGATGCACACAACAACCACATCTCTTCTCAGAGATAACTACCACCATTCGAGCAAGTGTTTTAGTTCTGCAGTTTTACAATTTCATCATATTTCCTTCATTCAATAGAAGATATTGTTCATTGGATATCTGTGTTGTTCTTCATATCTCCGTGTTTATTGTATTCAGTTCATTCTGCTCCTAAATCCATATCAATCCAACAATATAATATTGTTGAAACAATCGTGAACCACCTTAACCTAAATTGGTTAATTGGTTGTCACATTCCAACAATCTCCACCTTGACAATCAATTTACCTGATACCATGCCATTGTCCATTCATCACCTTCTTGCAAGATAAATATAGGTGATTCTAGTGCTTCAAAAAACTGAATCACCCATTTCACTGTTTCACCTGGATTTGTCATGTAACCACTGACAACACCAATTTCATGTGAAATATTTGATCCTCATCGAAAACTTTATACTTTCTACTAGCATCCTATACATGAGACATATCCTCTTTCTTCCTTATAACCATGACACAGAATTGAAGAAATATTACAATGAAATCTAAAGAGACATTTACCAATCTCACAAGGTTCATATTGAATCTCATCAGTATCCTATTTTTACCATTTTCCTCGTCTCCGTGTATTTCCATGCCTAAGATTCATTTTGCTGCTCCAAGAAACTTCATTTTAATTGTCCCGACCAACTGAGCCAACCTATTGATCTCATCAATGCTTCTACTTGCTTCAAGCATATCGTCAACTATCTAAACACCAAGATAGTGAATACCATAAACATAATGGTTATTCTCAATTCTTGTAATCTTTGGCTCATCATGAAGGAATAAAAAATCCTGTACAAAATTTGTTTGCTCGAGTTTCAAGCCGTACAATGATTACTTGATATTGCAAAACAACTCTTCTGTTGCGATCCTGAGCACTTTCAGTGCTCCACCGCGAACACTACATTCAAAACCTCAACCACATTCGACCAAGACTTCCAAATGAGCCTTCACCGCTCACCTCCATGCACTTGCAATGGAGTCACAATACTCCACCTTGACATGAACATTCCCTTGATCAAATCCAACCAAGCTAGCTAAGTAAGCCTTCATTGCTCATCTTCAGGTCCATTTACAATGGAGTTCACCAAGCCTTTTATAGGTTTCATTACATACAATTCATAGACACAATACCACAAGCTACTGAAAAATATGGACCCAAAAAACCACGTTCTTTGACCTAAAAAACCGGATTTAACTCGTTAACTCTTTCACTAAGTCAAGGTTGACCCAACATACATGCCCCACACATCTCCAATATACCTAAATCTATGTCTAGACATTTCATAGGTGACTTAACAAATGAGGGGTACACATGCCTAACCAGGGCTTACAATCGTATGCCCATTTACATGCAATAAACTAATTTACAACTCCATAATGATTGCTTTACAATTTATTCATGAGCATTTACCTACTCAAAATATACTAACCAAGAACCCTGGGCACTTGTTTGCTGATCCATGCAAATCTTTGTTTCCTCTTCACAGATCCTCCACATGCTGCAGAAGTGCAGATCTTGTGATAAAAAACCCCTCAATACCAATCATCCCTCCACCTGCAGTCTGTGTAACCTCCATGCATGGGATATAAATAGGCATGCGCCTCCTTTTTGATGGTCTTGGATTTTCCAAAATAGAAAACTGTCGAACTTTCAGTGCTAATCTCCTCCAAGAGCATTATGGGAATCGAACTCCAAAACAACAAAAACATATCCATGAAACATGACACGACTCCTCTTTGTTCTCCTTGGTCGTTCTTAATGCTTCCACAAGAACCATCCGAGCTCTACCAAACTGATCTCAAATGTGAACCATACAATCCTGTGCGACCTTCATAGACACTTGACATGTCTCATGCTGCACATGCTCATACAACCATGAAGCTCACTTCTCTTCCAAGTGAAAGGAAATCTTCTTATTTATTCTGGGGTTTCAATGCATTAATTGTGTTGACATCCATGAACAACTGATCCAGTGTTTGGATTTGTAGTCAATTATTCACATGAAGACATAATAACCTTGACTGCGGCTCTCTGCTTTTGCACTACACTACATAGTCTTCTTCATCCAACTGATCTCAATGACGCCTCTTAGTGTTGTGTAATCAATGTGCTTCTATTTCAAAGTGGAAACACTTTGTTCCCATAAAAAAACATCAGTTTCTTGTCCTCCACATGGGAAATATTATACACATGAATATATTTAGCATGTGGTGAACTGTCCTTCAATCCAAAAAATGGACAGGAAGGTGCCCTAGTTACAATCCATCAATCTCTTTATTTCTTTCCTGGCTTCGAATTTCGAGTGAGATGACCCCATATGTCCTCAACGAACTCAGTGATATCCTGGACATAACCTACCTCAACCTATTATGGACATAACTTGCATCGGGGATCCCTCATGTAAGTTTTAAACCTGTGAAGTAAAGAAATGCATATGGATTCTTAAGCAAAACATAATTTAATCAATGGCTCATTCACATAGTACACAAAGATTTATACCGGAAACCCTCAACCAGGAAAACCTTTCTTATATTCATTATATCTAATTTCACCATTCACTATACAATATATATGCAATGTTTTTAGGTATTCCGTAGATACCAAAACCCTATTCCCTTAATCTGGGATTAATTTACAAAACCGCTAAAAATAGAAAAATCCGCTAAAAATAGCAAAAGACGCAGTTGTCATATCTGACGCGCCTACACACACACACACATGCAAAGAATATAACACATACCCAACATTCTCCCACTTGTTGTTTTCTTTGCATCCAAGGGTCTAGGGGATTATATAGTCAACAATCCAGGGCAACAATGCCCATTGTTACTCTACACTAGGATA
>SNQJ01S0021038.1:265923-283719 GCA_010110895.2 Picea sitchensis | reverse complement strand
GCTTGCCCAAACCTCTACCTTCATATCCCATTTTAAACAATAACTTGGACCCTATTCCTCTTGTGTGATTTTCAAAACCACCAAAACATTCATCTGGTGAGGAATTAGAAGATAAACTAACATTGCATACCTTATGTTCATGCATGTACTTGGTAAGGGTTTCCTTTGCCTCATGGATTTGATTCTCCATCTCATGCAACCTTTGCAAAAGCTGGTCTTTCTCCTGCTTCATGACCATCAACTGCTCTTCAAGGGCAATGTTCACATTTCTGTCTTCACACATCTCTTTCATCAAGTCTCTCATAGTTAGAATATCTTCTTTTTCAAAGAATTTAGATAATGAAAATGTATAAGAACTATCAATACTTGAAGCTTTCTCCATCCTTGGAAGATATCCAACTTCAACACAAAACTTGCACAAAAACCAATAGCTAAATCTCAAGCTATCAATGGCAAACACATGAGAAAAACAAACTATTCTCTGATACCACTTGATCTGAAAATAGAAGGCTGACTTGTTATGCTATTCAAGCACCCTCTACTTCATAAAAATAAACTTTACAGGACCTTGCTTCATGTGTATAAATATATGCAAGATAAACTTATGTGTTAAGTTCATGTATCTTCTTGTAAATGCTTATGTGTGAGGATATGTTCTTTTAAATGGTTAAATATGTACTTTAAACAAATACACAACAACACAACTTGTAGCAAATAAACCATCAAACTCACAACAAGAAAAAGCTGATAAAGGAGTTCACCCCCCTCCGGGCTACATCTCCTTGAGCCTCCATCAATGGACTTGGCTCTCTGGGATTAATTTGTCAAAAGTTCTTTTACAAGCTGCTGCTCAACTCTAATGGAAAAACAGATTGTACCATTGAGATCATAACACATAAAAACCCCAAAAATGACTAATAGAACTCTGAAAACGGATCATGGCTCATCCAGGCATGACCTCTTCTACATGTGGCCATAAGCTTCCCTGAGCTTATCTTTGGAAAAAACACCTGTAAAAGTTCTCAACAACCTCTGAAACCTATCCCAATGTGTTCAGAGCATATCAATTAGCCAAAAATGATTATTCAATCACAGAAAACAAACATAGGCTCACCAAACCATGTCCTCGATCAATGAGGGCTTCAAGCTCCTTGGAGCTTGCTGAAATTTCAATGGTGAAAAACTTGCAGAAGAAGTCTTCAAATGGCCTTGAAAATAGCACCAATGGATCCAACACGTCCAAAAACCCTTAGCTGGGCTTTTACGGCACCTCAATCGGCCAAAAGATGAAGAAGTTAGGCCTCCTCCATTTTCCTCCTTCAACTTTGCTAGAACTGGTTCGCCAAAACGCACCTCTGTGTGCATGAACCAAGAACACGCTCCAAACTGCACGTTAAAACCTAGCCCCGCGCATAACCGAAAACTGGTCCAAACTGTAGGACGGTTAGGGCGCCTCCAACCCCTAACCGCCTAGCTCTCGGGCATATGCGGTCATATGACCATGCGCAAATGTAGAAAAGGGGCTAACTGTTAACCGTTTTAAAAACCAATTTTTAAATCGCGCCCCGGGCATGGGCACATGGCGCATACCAAAAATCCACAGGCTAAGTTTCAAATTCCCACGCTCCGTTTATAAGTGAATCAGTCATATGTTATAACGATAGGACTGTGGGTCGGGGCTAAGCCCCGACCCGACCCCCTGTCGTATATACAACATTATAAACATAAATAGATATTGCGCCCATTACATAACAGGAACCACCATGTGGCCTATTGGCCCGACGGACTTTACAAAGGCGCAGCCAAAGGGGGAGGTCACTGGTTCAAATCCGGTCGACCTAAATTTTTTTTGATTAACAAACCAAAACACCATTAGCCAATAAAGGGGTGCCACGTGGTAGCCCATGATTGGGCCACGTGGCACCTCACCATTCGCCAAAATCATGCCACGTGTCACAATATAACTCGCCCAACTGTCAACCAATCACAAACCGCCACGTCAGCAGGTTCCATGTCATTCGAGCCACGTCATCGTACTGTCGCCACGTCAAATGCTGACGTCATCCGTGCCATGTGTCACCCTCCCAGTGGTGACACATGTCACCTTCGGATTGGCCCAACTGTGCTCCAAAAAGTCCAAATCTGCTTGACACGTGTCATCACCTGGAGCCGCCACGTGTCTTGTGCGGACCTACCATGTGTCCTGTACGGACTGTACGGACTGTACGGACAGGTACAGTCAGCATCAAATTTTTGCCTGTTTGGCTTGGTGAACAGATCGCGATATCTTCTCCATACGACGTCCATTTGACAAAGTAAATATACCGCCGAAATCAGGAAGACGAGACTAACGCAATGACACCGTTTTCGTCGCATTCCAAGAACTTTGAAAATTGAGCAAAATTTGATCCCCTGATCCAGATTTTGATCAAAGCATCAACTCCCTGGTTTCTCTAGCACCAACTAGAAGGAAACACCAAATCCCTATGTTCAAGCACCCACTTGAACCTTTGAGGACACCAGTCCTCCCTAGCACCTCCCAACCACCCTGAATTAATAATTCTTCGTTACTAAAACTTATTACAACGATATAAAATTATTCAATGGCTTACCATCCTTGTCGTTGTTCTGTTACACTGCTCTACCCTGTCTGCATCAGTGTCTTCTGCACACCCCTAGCACTTTCTGTTCTTCTGCCTTTTATGCTCTCTGCGCCATATCCCTTCAATGCACCGTTCCTCAACTGTACATTTCTTCTCCTACGTTCTGCCTCCTTGTACACACTTGAATTCTCCTACACAGCGACAACAACCCTAACCTCTTCTTTGTTCCACATTCTTATAATCCCTATGCTCCTTGTGCATGCAATATTTTCCATGCCTCTGCATGCTCACGCCCCCACCAATCTCCTCCACATCTTGATTGATTTTTCCTGATCATTGCAACTCTTCATCTTCTCTGGTGGTTCCCACCACGCGTTCAACATCACTAGGTTTTCTGCTGAGATTCCTCAACCTCTCTGGCAGTTGAGACTCCTCGTCTTCTCTGGCACAGTCGAGCTTATGCCTTCTATTTCTGTTACAGACTTCAATGCTCATCCATATGTCAATCCCCCTAAGAATTGTCTTGCTTCATTGGACGAATCTTAGAGACTCTTCATCTCCTCTGGCGATCACACAGAGGTCTCTTCGAATTCTCTGGCAGAGACCATCAATGGTTTCTAGCAGTTACACTGCGAGGCGTAAAAGTAGCCCTGCGATCTTGTTCAACTTCACTTGCACTGTTGGATTGAATTCATAGAAAATTGCGTTTACTTCGCCATTTCTCACTTCAGCATTTCGGGAACCCCGTGGTAATGATTTCATTACGCTCCATGTCCCGATCCTTGAAACTCCGAAATGGAGCTTATCTGAACTAGCTCCTTCCTTCATCTTCTGTGGATGTGACCAATGGCTGCAACCACAGATTGAGCCAAAACGTGTTTTTCATTTCTACATTTCGGGATTTCGGCACTCCCATGGTAGAGTCTCTTGATGCTCCATGTCCCAATATCTGAAGCTCCGAAATGGAGTCGAATCAACGGTCCACACTCTAAGTGATTCGACGGTCCTGATCTCTTCATGATTTTGCATATTGCGATTTCAGGGTTCGCGACTTCGGGACTCCTATGGTAGGAGTTCTTTGACATGTCGAATAACTGCCATGTGTCACTCTGATTCATGAATTACGTGTGCCTGAAATGTTGAATCATCTTGACACTTGTCATTGCCTGGTTGTGCCACGTGTTCTTAGCTGACGTGTCTTGTTTCGAGATTTCGCATTTCGACACTTCAGGACTCCTAATGTTGAGAGTCTTTGATTTCTCCATCTCTCGATTTCCGAAACTCCAAAATGGACTGGGATCAAAGGTCCAGATCAAACCTTGATCTGATGGATCAGATTAAGTCGCGATTTCACATATTGCAATTTTGGGATTCCTGTGGTTAATAGTCTTTGACATCTCCAACTCTCGATCCGCGAAACTCCAAAATGGACTGGGATCAACGGTCCAGATCAAACCTTGATCTGACGACTCAGATTATTTTGCGATTTCACATATCGTGATTTCGAGAGGTTAGGGAACCCCGTTCCTTTGACTCTCCAGTCAGCGAAATGACGATCTTTCCCTACGTGTCCTGCCTGAAGATGGATAGTCCTCCTTCTTTCGGGATTTTGTGAGCCCGCTACTCCTTGCACTTTAAAGAACGTACAGGTTCTCCTGGATCCAACGATCACGGTTGTTGCTCTTCCCCGATTATCACTGTGCTGCTGATCATTGCTGCTGTACTCAAGCCATCATCGCTGCTGTACTTGCCATCAATGACAAGCATATGCTTCCTGTAAAACATGCCAACATCCTCCAAATCCACCCTAGTCAGGTTCTGAGAAATATGAAGAGGGCTTCGCCAATATTGTCAATTGGAACTCATTAGGGCACAAGACAACTCTTGTTGGTCTAACCAAGACACTAGTCACCATAAAATAGTTATGAAGCTTTGAGTTCAATTCTTGATGACCTCCATGCTAAACATCCTCTTAAACCCTCCTCCAACATCCATAAATATCATAAATCCTATGGTGTCCCCCCCAACCTAGAGGAATCCAATAGACACAAACCTTCAAATTCACCTCCTTAGATGTCTCCCTTGAATATGTGGGGTAATGATTTAGGATTTGGAAGATGGAGTTGACCCTGAAGTGGATGACATGGAATTGGATGTTTTAGATATACAAGGTATTGTAGATGCATTCTATCGATAGGATATAAAATCAATCCCATTGGAGCATATCCAAAGGGTTCACCAAGATCTACACAAAAACACAAAGGAAACCATTGACCCTAATTTGATGCAGGGAGCTTCTCCTTCCTTTGGATTTCAACCCAGCAAGTTAAAGTAGAACAAAAAGAACTATTGGGATGATAATCATAGAGGAATGAATTCGAATCTACAGCCACTTCTGGAAATAGGGGACATATTGGTGAACTCAAGTTAGAATGTGTTGATTATGGATTCTTACCATCCCTCTCCCTCCCCTAGTTTTCAATGAAATTCATATCTTGGAACATCAAAGACATCAACGATAAGAGAAAGAAGAGGCTCTTACAGAATAAGATAAGTTTAGACACTCCATAAATGTTTTTGTTACAACAAAAAAAATGATCTAATTTGACTTTGACTTATATTCTTCAAAATTTTTGGAATACAAGGCTCTCACTTGCCTTAGATTCCAAACGATCTATAGGAGGGTTTCCTATCCTCTGGAACCCATCTATGGTAATCTTAGATAATCTTTTTACCACTTCAAGAAGTCTTACAACCCAATTCAGACCTCTTAGCTCAAATATTACATTATTCATTACCAATGTATATGGACCACAAAAACCAAATGAGAAATATGATTTCCTTCACTCCCTCCATTTTTTTTTTGTTTTGTTTGTTAATTTGTGCAGGACCTGCGATTAACCTGTGGCTTGAGAAACCGCGACTCAGGGGCATCTAAGCCGTCAAAATCACCCGGGGATCGCACTCGGCCTGAGCCACACCAACCCTTAACATGGTTGGATTTTTTGTCCCCGCAGGTTTCGAACCGGTGACTTTAACATCACGGAGTGGCTTAACAACACACTCCGTCACCGACTGTCCTACACCTCGGGGACCACTCCCTCCAAAATATTTCTAAAATCATCGAGTCCCATTTTCTAGATTTTAGGAGGAGATTTTAATCTCATTTCCTCCCTAGCTAAGAAAAAAGGAGGCATCAAGCTTTTGGACCAAGACAATAGAGCTTTCAAATCCTTCATTCAAGATCTCCAACTGGTAGACTTAGACACCATTAATGGTATTTTTACTTGGAACAACAAAAGAGGGGGTTCTTAGCAGGTAGCCTATAAGCTTGATAGATTCGTTACCTCAGATTCTCTTAAGGTAGCAGGGATCCATTTGGAGGCTAGTATTATTTTGGTGGTAGCATCTTATCGTTCGACTATCTTCCTAAATATTGATGTCCATAGTACTCCCCCAAAAAATCCCATTCATATTTGAAAAGTTATGACTTTCCCATTCAGACTTTTAATAAAATATTCAAAGATGGTGGTTGGAAGCTAATAATACTCAGGGATCTCTCATGTATAACTTTCAACAATGTATTAAATCTCTCAAACAACACCTCAAGGCATGTAACAAACATGTCTTTGGAAACATTTTTCAAGCTCGCAAACAATTGGAATCATATATGGCAGATTTGCAGCAACAATCAATCCTCCATGGCTAGTTTGGTGATCTTTCGCTTCAAGAAAATAAACTCACCCAATAGCTAGAATAAAGACACAGTGAATGTGAAGTCCTATGGTGAAAAAAATATAGAGTTCATTGGCTTAAAGAAGGTGAAAAAAACAACAAATTCTTCCATTGATCAATGATTCAACACCGACACACCAATAACATTACTTAACTAAAATCATCCCGAGGTAAGAAGATCACCTCCCATCATGACTTTGAGAATGAATTGGTGTCTTTTTTTCATTCTTTGTTAATTGAACCCGGACCAGATAGATCTGAGTCTATCCATTCCATTATCCATCATATCTTGAAACTTGAGACTGATGAGCACAATGAATTTATTTTTCACCCTATCTCCCTATCATAAGTGGAAGTGGAAATCCTCATAATAGCCCCTAGAAAATCACCAGGACCGGATGGATTCACCTATGATTTTTTCCATAATTGTTGGTTTGTTGTCAAAGTGGATGTTTTGGAAATTATGGAGGAATCTCAAAGAATCTAGGGGATCCTCCCTGCCTAAATGCCATGTTCATTACTCTAATTCCCTTGTTTGGTCTTGTCTCTATTTTCTACCACAAGAATATTGGGACAAAGAGATTTTAGCAGGCATCAACAACACTCTGGGTACCTATGTCAAATCGATGGAAAACACCAAACAAGGATGATACAATTCTTATGCGAGGATTTGTATTTACATGAACATGTCTCAGTTCCCATCCCACACTCTTTCTATCTTAGCTACCAAGACACTGACTAGAGCCAAACCCTGGATTACAAGTTTATTACCTTATGGTGTCACCGCTCCCACGAGCATGGTAATATGTTTAGAGATTTCCCTCTTCTCAATCCTCCAAATCCACCCTAGTCATATTCTGAGAAATATGAAGAGGGCTTCACCAATATTGTCAATTGGAACCGATTAGGCACAAGACTACTCTTGCTCGTCTAACCAAGAAACTAGTCACCATAAAATAGTTATGAAGCTTTGAGTTCAATTCTTTATGACCTTCATGATAAACATCCTCTTAAACCCTCCTCCAACATCCCTAAATATCATAAATCCTATGGTGTTCCCCCCAACCTAGAGGAATCCAAGAGACACAAACCTTCAAATTCACCTCCTTAGATGTCTCCCTTGAAGATGTGGGGTAATGATTCAGGATTTGGAAGATGGATTTGACTCTGAAGTGGATGACATGGAATTGTATGTTTTAGATATACACTACATTGTAGATGCATTCTATCGATAAGATTTAAAATCAATCCCACTCGAGCATATCTAAAGGGTTCACCAAGATCTACACAAAAACACAAAGGAAACCATTGACCCTAATTTGATGCGGGGAGCTTCTCCTTCCTTTGGATTTCAACCCATCAAGTTAAAGTAGAACAAAATGAACTCTTGGGATGATAAGCATAGAGAATGAATTCGAATCTACAACCACTTCTAGAAATAGGGGACATCTTGGTGAACTCAGGTTAAAATGTGTTGATTATGGATTCTTACCATCCCTCTCCCTCCCCTAGTTTTCAATGAAAGTTATATATTGGAATGTCAAAGACATCAACGATAATATAAAGAAGAGGCTCTTACATAATAAGATAAGTTTAGACACTCTAGATATTTTTTTGTTACAATAAAGAAAATGCTCTTATTTAACTTTGACTTATATTCTTCAAAAATTTTGGAATACAAGGCTCTCAGTTGCCTTAGATTCCAAACGATCTATAGGAGGGTTTCCTATCCTCTAGAACCAATCTACGATAATCTACGATAATATTTTTACCACTGCAAGAACTCTTACAACCCAATTCAGACCTCTTAGCTCAAATATTACATTATTCATTACCAATGTATATGGACCACACCAACCAAATGAGAAATATGATTTCCTTCACTCCCTCCAAAATATTTCTGAAATCATCGAGTCCCATTTTTGGATTTTATGAGGAGATTTTAATCTCATTTCCTCCCTAGCTAAGAAAAAAGGAGGCATCGAGTTTTTGGACCCAGACAATGAAGCTTTCAACTCCTTCATTCAAGATCTTCAATTGGTAGACTTAGACACCATTAATGGTATTTTTACTTGGAACAACAAAAGAGGGGGTTCTTAGCAGGTAGCCTATAGGCTTGATAGATTCCTTACCTCAGATTCTCTTTAGGTAGCAGGGCTCCATTTGGAGGCTAGTATTCTTTTGGTGGTGGAATCTTATCATTGGACTATCTTCCTAAATGTTGATGTCCATAGTACTCCCCCAAAAACTCCCATTCATATTTGAAAAGTTATGACTTTCCTATTCAGAATTTTAATAAAATATTCAAAGATGGTGGTTGGAAGCTAATAATACTCAGGGATCTCTCATGTATAACTTCAATAATGTATTAAATCTCTCAAACAACACCTCAAGGCATGTAACAAACAGGTCTTTGGAAACATTTTTCAAGATCGCAAACAGTTGGAATCATATATGGCAGATTTGAAACAATAATCAATCCTCCATGGATGGTCTGGTGATCTTTCTCTTCAATAAAAGAATCTCACCCAATAGCTAGAATAAAGACACAATCAATACGAAGTCCTATGGTAAAAAAATATAGAGTTCATTGGCTTAAAGAAGGTGATAAAAACAACAAATTCTTCCACAAATCAATGATTCAACATTGACACACCAATCACATTACTTAACTAAAATCATCCCAAGGTAAGAATCTCACCTCCCATCATGACTTTGAGAATGAATTGGTGTCTTTTTTTCGTTCTTTGTTAACTGAACCCGAACCAGAGAGATCTGAGTATATCCATTCCATTACCCATCATATCTTCAAACTTGTGACTGATGATCACAATGAATGTATTTTTCACCCTATCATAAGTGGAAGTGAAAATCCTCAGAATGGCCCCTAGAAAATCACCAGGATCGGATGGATTCACCTATGATTTTTTCCATAATTGTTGGTCTATTGTCAAAGTGGACGTTTGAGAAATTATGGAGGAATCTCAAAGAATATAGGGGATCCTCCCTGCCTCAATGCCACCTTCATTACTCTAATTCCCTCATTTGGGCTTGTCTCTATTTGCTACAACAAGAATATTGGGACAAAGAGATTTTAGCAGGCATCGACAACACTCTGGGTAACTATGTCAAATTGTTGGAAAACACCAAACAAGGATGATACAATTCTTATGTGAGGATTTGTATCTACATGAACACGTCTCATTTCCCATCCCATAATCCATTTATCTTAGCTACCAAGACACTGAATAGATCCAAACCCTGGATTACAAGTTTATTCCCTTATGGTGTCACTGCTCCCACGAGCATGGTAATCTCTTTAGAGTTTTCCCTCTTCTCAATTCTCCAAAGCCACCCTAGTCATATTCTGAGAAATATGAAGAGGGCTTCGCCAATATTGTCAATTGGAACCGATTAGGAACAAGACTACTCTTGCTGGTTTAACCAAGAAACTAGTCACCATAAAATAGTTATGAAGTTTTGAGTTCAATTCTTGATGACTTCCATGATAAAAATCCTCTTAAACCATCCTCCAACATCCCTAAATATCATAAATTCTATGTTGTCCCCCCCAATTTGTAGGAATCCAAGAGACACAAACCTTCAAATTCACCTCCTTAGATGTCTCCCTTGAAGATATGGGGTAATGATTCAGGATTTGGAAGATGGAGTGATCCTGAAGTGGATGACATGGAATTGGATGTCTTAGATATACAAGGTATTGTATATGCATTCTATCAATAGGATATAAAATCAATACCACTGGAGCATATCCAAAGGGTTCACCAAGAACTACACAAAAACACAAAGGAAACCATTGGCCCTAATTTGATGCAGGGAGCTTCTCCTTCCTTTGGATTTCAACCTAGCAAGTTAAAGTAAAACAAAAAGAACTCTTGGGATGATAAGCATAGAGGAATGAATTCGAATCTACAACCACTTCTGGAAATAGGGAACATCTTGGTGAACTCAGGTTAGAATGTGTTGATTATGGATTCTTACCATCCCTCTCCCTCCCCTAGTTTTCAATGAAATTTATATCTTGGAATGTCAAAGACATCAACGATAAGAGAAAGAAGAGGCTCTTACAGAATAAGATAAGTTTAGACACTCCAGATATTTTTTTGTTACAACAAACAAAATGCTCTTATTTAACTTTGACTTATATTCTTCAAAAATTTTGGAATACAAGGCTCTCAGTTGCCTTAGATTCCAAACGATCTACAGGAGGGTTTCCTATCCTTTGGAACCCATCTACGGTAATCTTAGATAATAGTTTTACCACTTCAATAAGTATTACAACCCAATTCAAACTTCTTAGCTCAAATATTACTTTATTCATTACCAATGTATATGGACCACAACAACCAAATGAGAAATATGATTTCCTTCACTCCCTCCAAAATATTTCTAAAATCATCGAGTCCCATTTCTGGATTTTAGGAGGAGATTTTAATCTCATTTCCTCCCTAGCTAAGAAAAAAGGAGGCATAGGGTGTTTGGACCCAGACAATGAAGCTTTCAACTCCTTCATTCAAGATCTCCAACTAGTAGACTTAGATACCATTAATGGTATTTTTACATGGAACAACAAAAGAGGGGGTTCTTAGCAGGTAGGCTATAGGCTTGATAGATTCCTTACCTCAGATTCTCTTAAGGTAGCAGGGATCCATTTGGAGGCTAGTATTCTTTTGGTTGTGGCATCTTATCATTGGACTATCTTCCTAAATATTGATGTCCAAAGTACTCCCCCAAAAAATCCCATTCATATTTGAAAAGTTATGACTTTCCCATTCAAAATTTTAATAAAATATTCAAAGATGGTGGTTGGAAGCTAATACTACTCAGGGATCTCTCATGTATAACTTTCAACAATGTATTAAATCTCTCAAACAACACCTCAAGGCATGTAACAAATAGGTCATTGGAAACATTTTTCAAGCTCACAAACAGTTGGAATCATATATGGCAGATTTGCAGCAGCAAGCAATCCTCCATGGCTGGTCTGGTGATCTTTCTCTTCAAGAAAAGAAGCTCACCCAATAGCTAGAATAAAGACACAGTCAGTAGGAAGTCTTATGGTGACAAAAATATAGAGTTCATTGGCTTAAATAAGGTGATAAAAACAACAAATTCTTCCATAGATCAATGATTCAACACCGGCACACCAATCACATACTTAACTAAAATCATCCCGAGGTAAGAAGCTCACCTCCCATCGCGACTTTGAGAATGAGTTGGTGTCTTTTTTTTGTTCTTTGTTAAATGAACCCCAACTATATAGATCTGAGTTTATCCATTCCATTACCCATCATATATTGAAACTTGTGATTGATGAGCACAATGAATGTCTTTTTCACCCTATCTCCCTATCATAAGTGGAAGTGGAAATGCTCAGAATGGCCCCTAGAAAATCATCAGGACCGGATGGATTCACCTATGATATTTTGCATCATTGTTGGTATGTTTTCAAAGTGGATGTTTGGGAAATTATGGAGGAATATCAGAGAATCCAGGGGATCCTCCCTGCCTCAATGTCACCTTCATTACTCTAATTCCCTCATTTGGGCTTGTCTCTATTTTCTACCACAGAAATATTGGGACAAAGGGATTTTAGCAGGCATCGAAAACACTCTGGGTACCTATGTCAAATTGATGGAAAACACCAAACAAGGATGATACAATTCTTATGCGAGGATTTGTATCTACATGAACATGTCTCAGTTCCCATCCCATAATCCATTTATTTTAGCTACCAAGACACTGAATAGATCCAAACCTTGGATTACAAGTTTATTACCTTATGGTGTCACCCCTCCCACAAGCATGGTAATATATTTAGAGATTTCCCTCTTCTCAATCCTCCAAAGCCACCCTAGTCAGATTCTAAGAAATATGAAAAGGGCTTCGCCAATATTGTCAATTGGAACCGATCAGGCACAAGACTACTCTTGCTAGTCTAACCAAGAAACTAGTCACCATAAAATAGTTATGAATCTTTTAGTTCAATTCTTGATGACCTCCACAATAAACATCCTCTTAAACCCTCCTCCAAAATCCCTAAATATCGTAAATCCTATGGTGTCCCCGCCAACCTAGAGGAATCCAAGAGACACAAACCTTCAAATTCACCTCCTTAGATGTCTCCCTTGAAGATGTGGGGTAATGATTCATGATTTGGAGTATGGAGTGACCCTGAAGTGGATGACATGGAATTGGATGTTTTATATATACAATGTATTGTATATGCATGCTATCAACAGGATATAAAATCAATGCCACTCGATCATATCCAAAGGGTTCACCAAGATCTACACAAAAACACAAAAGAAACCATTGGCCCTAATTTGATGCAGGGAGCTTCTCCTTCCTTTGGATTTCAATCTAGCAAGTTAAAGTAGAACAAAAAGAACTCTTGGTATGATAAGAATAGAGGAATGAATTCGAATCTACAACCACTTCTGGAAATAGGGAACATCTTGGTGAACTCATGTTAGAATGTGATGATTATGGATTCTTAACATCCCTCTCCCTCCCCTAGTTTTCAATGAAAGTTATATCTTGGAATGTAAAATACATCAACGATAAGAGAAAGAAGAGGCTCTTACAGAATAAGATAAGTTTAGACACTCCAGATATTTTTTTGTTACAACTAACAAAATGCTCTTTTTTAACTTTGACTTATATTCTTCAAAATTTTTGGAATACAAGGCTCTCACTTGCCTTATATTCCAAACGATCTATAGGAGGGTTTCCTATCCTATGGAACCCATCTATGGTAATCTTAGATAATAGTTTTACCACTTCAATAAGTCTTACAACCCAATTCATACCTCTTAGCTCAAATATTACATTATTCATTACCAATGTATATGGACCACAACAACCAAATGAGAAATATGATTTCCTTCACTCCCTCCAAAATATTTCTAAAATCATCGAGTCCCATTTCTGTATTTTAGGAGGATATTTTAATCTCATTTCCTCCCTAGCTAAGAAAAAAGGATCCATCGGGTGTTTGGACCCATAAAATGAAGATTTAAACTCCTTCATTCAAGATCTCCAACTGCTAGACTTAGACACCATTAATGGTTTTTTTACTTGGAACAACAAAAGAGGGGGTTCTTAGAAGGTAGCCTATAGGCTTGATAGATTCCTTACCTCAGATTCTCTTAAGGTAACAGGGATCCATTTGGAGGCTTGTATTCTTTTGGTGGTGGCATCTTATCATTGGACTATCTTCCTAAATATTGTTGTCCATAGTAGTCCCCCAAAAAATCCCATTCATATTTGAAAATTTATGACTTTCCCATTCAGAATTTTAATAAAATATTCAAAGATGGTGGTTGGAAGCTAATACTACTCAGGGATCTCTCATGTATAACTTTCAACAATGTATTAAATCTCTCAAACAACACCTCAAGGCATGTAACAAACAGGTCTTTGGAAACATTTTTCAAGCTCGCAAACATTTGGAATCATATATGGCAGATTTGTAGCAGCAAGCAATCCTCCATGGTTGGTCTGGTGATATTTCTCTTCAAGAAAAGAAGATCACCCAATAGCTAGAATAAAGACACAGTCAGTAGGAATTCCTATGGTGACAAAAATATAGAGTTCATTGGCTTAAAGAAGGTGAGAAAAACAACAAATTCTTCCACAGATCAATGATTCAACACCGACACACCAATCACATACTTAAGTAAAATCATCTCGAGGTAAGAAGCTCACCTACCATCACGACTTTGAGAATGATTTGGTGTCTTTTTTTCGTTCTTTGTTAATTGAAACCCAACCAGACAGATCTGAGTCTATCCATTCCATTACCCACCATATCTTGAAACTTATGACTGATGAGCACAATGACTGTCTTTTTCACCCTATCTCCCTATCATAAGTGGAAGTGGAAATCCTCATAATGGCCCGTATAAAATCACCAAGACCGGATGGATTCACTTATTATATTTTCCATCATTGTTGGTTTATTGTCAAAGTGGATGTTTGGGAAATTATGGAGGAATCTCAAAGAATCTAGGGGATCCTCCCTGCCTCAATATATCAAGACAATCTTTCTTGCCTTTGGATTCCAGTCCTCTTGGGTTAATTGGGTTATGATGCTTATTTCTTCCACCTTTGATCCAGATTATTTTTTAGAATGAAATGAAATCAAATACATTACAATCAAAAGAACATAAATATTTTCAGAAACAGAGAAATATAGTCATGCATGATTTCTATTAATGAAAGAAATGTACAGAGACTGTAAAAATACAGAGTGAAAGACTTGCTAGAATGGTGGAAACTTATCTATGAGAAGAGATGTGATGGATACTCATAATAGAAAGAAGATGATTGTTAAAATGCGGCTCTGAAGGCCTTTTTAACATAAGGAAAGTCCAAAACCCTAACCCTGAAAGATGAAAATCCAAAAGGTTTGCGGGCCCTGATGGGGGTAGTTGATACGTCAAATTCCCAAGGGCGTAATGTTTGCATATGATCTCTGTTTAGGTTTCTAGATACACCATTGGAAAGGTCTAACTGAGAAAATATATTTTTGACTGGCCCAAGATAGTGATTTTGGTAGTCTCATGGGCCCCAAATCCCCCAAAAACTTAATTTAGGGCCTCAAAATGACCCCAAAAGTTTGGGACCCGAGAAACTACCAAGGTGGAAAACTATTTTTTGAGCCAGTGGAATAAGTGGGTGGCCACCAATATCCACCTGGATCAACCTTCTTCTACATTCTCATCAATGGTTCTCCCTCCCTCCCCTTTCATCCCTCCCGCAACATCTGCTAAGGAGACATTCTTTCTCATTTTCTTCGTATTCTTATGGCCAAAGGAATGGGTAGAAGCATCAAGGTTGTTGTCCTTTCCCATTGTCTTTAGGGTCTCTCACTCCATAATTACACCTCTCCTTTTTTCCACAATAATTTTTTAGATAACACTATGTTAATGGGACTCCCTTCTACCAAGGAATCCAAAGCCTTCAAATGGATTCTTGGTGACTTTATGGATGCCTCTGGTACCTCTATCAATCATCTTAAATCCTAGAACACTCTGCTTCCTATTTAATTTCATGTTTCCTGCATCGTAGGATTGTATAGGAGCTTCCTTTTGTCCAAATATATTGGTGCCCCTCTCTTGGAGACCACTGCTTTCAATTTTTCTTGGGAATATATTCTCTCCCGCCTCAAAACAAAATCTCACGTATTGGAGTTTCCACTCCCTTAACATTTCCAGGAATCTCATTCTCCTAAAATATATCATCCAAGCCATCCTGCTTTACCTCTTCTCAGATAGCGTGGCTCCCAAAAGAATCCTAAAATCCATCAAATCCCTCCTATGAAATTATATTTTGCATGGAACCAACTCAACAAAGAAATGGACATTGGTCACTTGGAATACTCTCTTCTTCCCCAAGTTAAAAGGGGGTCTAGGATTGATAGACCCTTAAATTATCAAAAAAACTCTTGGTGAAAAAACTTGGTGGAAATGGATTCAAAACAAATATGAGCTCTAGTCTGATCTTTAGAAGGACAAATATTCTCCTAATATTCCTCTTGGGGACCTCATCAGGATGACAAGGAATCTACCAGGGTCTATTATTCGGAATGCCACATGGAAAAAAAAATATTTAATACAGGATCATATCTTTTGGGAAATCAGAGATGGCCAGTTGGCTTTATTCTGGGATGACTCCTTATAGTAGTTTCCCAAAATTCAAAATAATCATGGATTCCTCTCTCTCAAAGAATGGCTTCAAACAGTTCATGGCAACAAAGTACATCACTACTAGCTACATGAACAAGACTCTGTGGACTGGTGCTCTTAGTCACTCAACCTAGATTACATTCCTCTTCCAAATCCTTTCTTTGATGGCGGCCTTGCAAGAGGAGCTCCGACCTAGAAACATCAAGTTCTCCATGATTTAGGAAAATCTTCATTGGGTCTACCAGGCTTCTGGATGATTCAACTTGAAAGAATATTATTCCTTGGCTTCCCAACATGCCTCTCTTTTTGATGACGATATCTAGGCCAACATATGGAAATCTAACCTCGATCCAAAAGTAGCAACCTCTCTCTAGCTAGTTGCTCAAGAAAAAATCCTTAACTGTAATCACCTCATTCGATGTGGTTTTGTAGGGTTGGGCCTCTATGTTATGTGCAATAAGGAATATGAGACCATTGAATACATGTTAAACTCCTATGACTTCAATCAATCTATTTGGGATCAAGGAGACATCTAATTTAGGTAATCAGATCGACATGATGACTCTATTGATCTTAATATCTCTTCTTGGCAATCCCCAGGATTTAAAAATTCTATCATCACTCAAATATGGTAGATTTTCCTTGGGTTTTTCATGTGGAAAATATGGAAAGAGTAGAATCGTCACATTTTCAAAAACAAGGGCTTACAGAGAATATGGAAAGATAACCAGGGATTATAGAGAATATGACGTTATGGATAAGGAAGTGGGGGAGATAATCCTAAATCTAGGATGCACTAGGAATTAGGACACCAAATTTCATAGAAATGTGGAGCTCTACTGGTATGTTAAAACTATGGTGGCTTAATGAATGTTGCCCAAGGATCAAGATTATAGGAAATTTAGGCAAAGACTGGCGGCTCTTGAGAGCAAGAAGAAGCTATTTTTAGCAATGGTGTCTTGGCTAGTGAAACATAATGGTGGATCTCTTAAGCTTGTGCGAGATGATGAGAAACCTTTTGGGTCACGTTCGTTTCCTCTAATGACTCGGGCCAACATGCACTCATCTCAGGGACCACCCCAGGTTCAAAATATGGATGATTGATATGGTATTTCTCTTTCTTAGAATGGGTTTGTTAGGTTGTTTGGACTATGATGTTGTTTCTAGTATCCTTGGATCAATTTTGTCAAACTTTGGTCTAGTTATGTTGTTTCAAACTCAGTTTATTATGTTTTTCTTTTGATAACTAGCTTGGTTTCCAACTAGGCATGCCAAAAAACTCACGAGTGTTGAAGGATATATGGTCTAGGTACTGGTACTTATTACAAAATCAAGTTTAGTAATAATTACAAATAGAAAAATATAATAATAGTTACAAATAAAAAAGTGTAATAATATTATGAATAAAAGAATAAAGTAAGTCTCCAAATCCATGTTAATAAAAGTGATGAGAGAATACATAAACATATGGAGTTAATCACAAACTTCCTTTTATTCTATTTAATCATCTAAATATATTTAATATTAAAAATTCTTTGATACATTAATTTATTTTATTATATTCTTTCTATGATGATTTGAGTTTACAGGGGATGATCTTTCGATGATCCTTAAAAACTTAAAATCCACATAAGTGTTGTTTTTCTTTAATTCTACTTTCATAAGATTGATTCTAAAATTTGGCAACCCCATCTCCTTTGATTGTTTTAGGCCTATCTCCCTTTGTAACAAAATTTATAAAATCA